>JAJOOS010015692.1:0-12834 GCA_029582725.1 Solanum chiquidenum
AAAGCCAACTACAGGTCCTACGTTTCAATTTGTTTGTCTTACTTCATTTTTTAGCAACTCCCTATAGACAAACAAATTGAAACCGAGGGAGTAGTTCGATACTCAAACATACCAAGAGTTTCATAGGGAGACTTTGAATCGTTCCAATTATAAGCAGAAGTAGTCACCATTTTCCTCTGCTGATTCAATCGATGATCCCAAGTTTCAATTCTACTTGAAGTATGATACCATGATTGCAGCACCGGTGGTTTAGTCCATCGAGGAACTGAATTAGGGTTCCAAGTTGAAACCCTAACAGCCGATTTCCCCAATAAGTCTCTGTAATAACAAGTAATTGAAAAATACACAACTTGAGGCCTACAAATCGATCTCAAATTGCTCATAATTTTCGATTTTTGGTTGTTAATTTCACTCTTCACAGAGTATTTCAGATTTCTATGCCATTAATGGAGTAGAAAATTGGAAGAAGATTTGATGAAGTGATAGAGAAATGAATCTTATTTAATTTTAAAATTTTTGTTTCCTCAAAAATTCTCTTCTAATTTTGTGGACGGTTTATTTCGTTACATTTGGAGGAAAAAGAATTAGCTAATGACTGTTTTACCCTCCACCTATACATTCAAAAACACAATATCTATGTGATGTGTCAAATTTATTTGGCTACCACATAGGCAGTACAACAACTCCGCTATTCTCCCTTTCTAAGTAGGGGTTCAACGGAGCTTCAAGTAAAGTATAAAGGAACAATGGATTCTGAGTAGGATATGTAATACGTTTAGACGACGCGTCACATCGGACGTCTTGCTTTAACTTTTTTAGCTCCAACTTAGCAAAAGGGGCATATTTTCCCCCTTACTCAACATAGGCTCGCCGCTCATGCCTTTTTTGATCTGATTCGATAGGATTATGGATGAGGGGGTTACTTAAAAGGCTTCAGTCCTATTTCAATAAGAGACGTGTTTGAGCCTGCTTTGAAGACAATCAGGAACTACCAGCACAAGATCCAGTATTTGAATAAGCCAATCCAATAAATTTGCCCATTTGCAAGAAATTTCTATATGATTTATAATAGTGAAAGATTAAACCTAAGCTAAATCCGCAGTAACATCTCAAGGGAATGTTACTAATGGAACATGTAGGAATAATAAGTACTATTCTTTTTTTGTTGACCCTCATTTGAATTGATTGGATGCTATGTTATCCAAACTCCTAGCATGAATGATTATCTTTGCACTAGCCAATTCCGACATAGATTTGAATACAACCTTTCGTCTTCTCCTCTTTTCTGCTGACGTTGGTACACATGTGAAATTAGTAAAATAAAACGAATTTGATTTTGTCGCGCGAATAATATTAAAATATTATTCTCTTTACTTTATCATCAAAGTTAAAATGCCGATGAATGCATGTCAGGTTATGATTTTCCTGCTGAATTTTGTGCACTTGTTACGTCTTGTGTGACATCTCTTGGACTCTTTAAAAATGTCAATGAATGCGTATCGAATACGTCAATTTTGAAGAGAATGAGCAACATAGATTAGGAGACTTAACCTTGGCAATAATGATAAAGATATCAGGATATTTTATTACTTGTAAATTCAGATACAAATAGGAGGGAGTACTCTTTTCAAACTAATAAGTGGGAGAAAACTCTCTCCATAATACATTTTCCAGTTTACACCATATGTAAAAATCACATTTTCCAGATTTGTCTAAGTTTCATAGTTAAATTTCTCTACTCTCATCAAGTTCTTATTCTAGAATTATACACATCCCCCTTCCCTAAGTACATAAAATTCTTGAAACTTGCCAGGGTACCACCTGAATAATACGCGTTTTCCGAGTATGAAATTCTAGACAAGACTTCGATTACGTTTTCCATATACATCGCGTTCAGGCGTAGTTAACAGCTTACATTCGAGGAAACTTAGTTATCTTCATCTGCTTTACTCGTAAAAGGCTAGGTAGGTTCACGAGGACGAGCAGCCCAAAGAGAACTTAGAGCACGAAGACGTTGAAGATACTCCCCAAACGCGAGTAACCCCCTGGCTGATTGGCGTGTAGTCAAGACAAGTGACAACTGTTGTAGTGTTTGCTGTCTAAGGTGATCTGCCTGTTAAGAAAATATGAGTACCATCAAAGATTATCATTTGATAAGTAACTTTCCCCGACCACATGACATGTTTAAGACCACAACATTCAAAAGTCCTTTTTACTTTCTTAAACTCTGTGTCAAGTCGAAACCAGACAAAAAAAAATTGAAACGGAGGGAGTAATAGAAAGTGCTACCTGGTTAACGAAACTCTCGAGTGCTTCTAACTTTTCCATACTAGAAACCATCTGAGAACTGTAACTTCCCATTCCAGTGGTCATAGTTAGGATGTTCTGTGCCAGAGTCTGCTGAAGTTTATCCATTCCCTGAGTGAGAGCATCCTCGGCTTGCTGACAACAGTGTCGCAGATTACAGATTTTTACGATCTGCTGATCTGACAATGGCTCAAGTTGTGGCATCACGATCTATAAAATTGACGTTACAATGAGAAATCTCACACTTATTTGATAAGTTGCAGGCAGAACTTACGGAAATAACACAAGCAAGAGATGAAAAGAATACGAGTGGGACTAATGGACGGTGAATGTTAGAGATGCAACTAGATCTCAACATCATTAGATGAGAATTTCAATCAATGCAGCAAGGATAAATATGTGAAAATAGTCGCGGCTAGAGTTGAGTTTGTTGTCACAAGAAAACATGAGAGGAAATATTTGGGGAGCCTCTTTAAACATAGATTGACAATATGACAACCCCGAGACATTTATGTATATAGGCGTGATGACTACTTCAGGTTATTTATGTATGAGCTGTTACACTATGAGAACTATGATAAACGAATATTACTAAGCTACAGAGCAGTGAAAATGCAGCAAGGACTACATACATTTATGAGTTCAGATGGCTTGAATCCTCCAATCCAGAGGAAAAAGCGTTCCACCGAAGTTCTCCACATCCCAGATATCAAGTAAAATACATCAGCTTTTGCAGCATCAGCTTTCATTCGGAAGAGATTGTAGTAGTGGTTTAAGACGGTTTCTACCAGTAACTGGAGCTCCATTTCGCTTACATGGGATTGCAATATGTTCCTCAACTCTACGTTCTTTTTTTGTTGCTCTTCAACCCAGAGACTATATTCCATTTCAAATGCAGCTATTCCTGCATAGGCAACACCAGTTAGGAACAAAAATCACGATACACACTAGCTGTTTTCAAGAAAGTCACATGACATACGTTAAGTAAATAGGGTCACATTCTTGTTTTACTAGCATGCAATATTTACCATCTTTCTAATAGACATTGTGAAGATTTTAGCTAGACAACAGCGCGTAACATTACCTAACGAAAAAGTGGAAGTAGTCTATTATTTTACGCAAGAGATTTGAGCAGGTGTAGCTGAGTTAACATTAAGATTCTAAAACAGTTGATAATTTAAACTACTCATGAACAGAAAATGAAAATGAGCTATTAAGCGACAAATCCAGTATCTGCGAACCTGGATTAATTGTTGAACTTAGCCCCATATTACCATTTGAACCTAAAATGTACAGTCCCTGCAATAAATTTATCACGTGATGCGAGTTAATATGATACTGTATAGAAGTTAGAAATGCGCAGGAGAGAATTTCACTGACCTGCTGTCGAGCTCTCTCAAGTTCCATTTCAAGTTGTGCTAGCTTCAAATTGCTTTTTTCGAGCTGCTGAACATAAGCCTGTTGAAAAGAGTTGGAAAAGGAATCAAGATTGGAATTCTTCAAATATCTACAACACAGGAAATATTACAACTTTCACATACCTTTTTCCTCATACGGCTTTTACGTGCAGCTTCACGATTCTGTGCTAGACGCCGTTGTACCTAACTTTCAATATGCAAATATACTTAGCCTTAAACATCAGAGGTACATGTCGTTTATGTATTCGTTTTGGTTAAATCACAAATGTTTAAATACTTTCACCTAAAACATATAAACACGGAAACGAGAGATAAATAGAGATTTAAAGGTATGTTAAGCCCACCTTGTCTGAAATACTCTTTCCTGCTTGATTATCCTCAGAGCCAGAGGGTATAAGTTGGTCGCTAGAAGTATATCCCGACTACAATAACCAAAAATATCAGTTCAATAACGATAGAAACTTCGATTTTATTAGCTAGAAGATGCATGTATGGTTCTTTACCTTGTCATCTGCCCTGTCATTTGCCGGTGTGACCATGCACGCACCAACACTGGGCATAATGTCACCTCTAAACGCGTCTTCCCACATACTCATATGGTGGAACGGTTCGAATATGCCCATCCTTCTTGTGGGGGCAAATTGAGTTGATGTAGAACTCATGTTCATCGACTGAATCAAAAAGAAAGATCACATAACTTAGACGTAGATTTTAGATTACTGCAGAGCAGAGAGAGTAACAGAGTTACAGCTAAGAAAATCATTTCTAAGAAACTAAAAAATGATCGGACGACAAACAAACAGGTATTTTTTCGGATTATGAGATACATGAGGCACTTCTGGAGGATACAACAAATTCTAGCTATGAAATCACCGAACAAGTCGCCTTATAGTTTGATCATCGATGACATGATATAGACTGCAATTGAGTTTCTACCAGAAACAACATATCCAGTGAAATCCCACAAGTGGGGTCTGGGGAGGGTAGAGTGTATCCCGACCTTACCCCTACCTCGTGGAGGTAGATAGGCTGTTTTCAAAGGACACTCGGCTCCATAGCAGCAAATCAAAGTAGTTATGAAAAGGAAAAAGACGATAGTGAAGAAAAACATAGCAATAATAAGGAAAGCAGTGCAAAACATCCCGAAAAGGAACAGTAACAACAACAAAATAGTGCGATAACCTAAACACAATAAACAACAGATGATGGTAGATACCAAAAAGCAAGAAACTACACGAATAAGTCTAGTACTACGACAAACACCACCAAGCCTAAATCAATCGAAAAGCAAGACAACGCTGCACTACCTACTAACCAAAAGAAATGAATTGCATCAAGAAATCATGGTCTATACGCCCCCTCCGTCTAACACGAAAAATAGAATAGAGACTCCAATAAGGAAATCCATCAAAATTGATAAAGATTTAAGGAAATGAATAAAACTTATCCAAGTGAACAATCTAAACTTGACTAAACACTCTGTTTCAGAAATTGTTAGCTATTTCAAAATAGCTTTTTATGCTTCTCATCAAACCACAAATTTAAAGGTAACCAGAGTTCATCCATATTTTTTCATGTAATCAATACAAAAAACACAAAATACCCAAAAAAAAAAAAAAGTTAACACAAATAAATAGACTTCTAGTATACAAGGCTAACACACCACAACAAGGAAATTTAAAATACGAACAATCAAACATAACATATGAATATGTCAAACTAAAGAGATTCAACATATACTGTATATACCTAAGAAAAAAAAAAGTAACTTCGTATATACAGTGACTCAGTTGAATTCTCCCCTGAACACACACACAAAAACATACAGCTACAACTATTATATGACTCTGTCTTTCTTTGTGATATATAATTCAAGAATTCAACTTTTTAGGCAAAACATTAATACTAAAAAGAAAAAAATACAAAAATAAACTGAAAAATTAAATTAAGGAGCTAACCTGTTCATAAGTACAAAGAAACTCTGCTGCAAATTGGAATTTTTCAAGAAAATTAAAATTGAATTATGGAATTATACAAAGAAGAAGGGAAAAAAAGTGCATTTAGAGGCAGAGAAAAAATAAATAAACTGACAAAAGAAAGTTTATAGTAAATTTATAAACAAAGATTAAAGTATTATGAAGGCAAAAAAAAAGAAAGAGACAAAGTATTAAATAATTTGATTGCCTTTTTGAAAATGCTTGTCAATTTTTTGAAGGCTTTATATCATTATCAAAACATATTTTTATATTATAGACATAGGCGCACACACACGGACTTGGCATATTTATAATTATTTCTAACAAACTTTAACTAACCTACCACCCTTTACGGAGTTAAAAATTTAGACGTCGTGAATTTTAAATTTAAAGAGTATATTTTATATGTATATTATGTTTGTATATACATAATTCTAGATGTATATCTAATTTTGTATACACGTATTTTTACACTTGTGTAATAGTTATTTATATTTAAGACTCAATTTCAAAATATTACTGAGTTTTAATCATATTCGTGATCTGATCGTTGGATCTGTCACTGAATATGACAATTAGGGGAGGTATACAATTTTAAACTATGGAATCGAATCAGTAAGTTTAATCAATCATATGAATAAAGAAATATATTAAATATGTATAAATATTAAATTTTAAACCTAATAACTCAAATAGTTATTGAGTTCAGCAATACTCTAAAGACGTAAATTTTATATTCTAAATCCGCCTCTAATAACACACCATTATTTCACTAGTCCTTTCTCATGGCTCATTTGGCATAATGTCTTCTCTTTTTATCTTATATAATTTTTTAAAGGAAAAAAAAAACATTTCCCTTTGTTGACATCTTCCTACTCTTGTCCTTAAACATGTACTGGTAGCAATATTTTTAATTCTCTCTTTTAAAAAAAATTAATATGATATTATTTTATTATTAATTTGTTTGAAAAATATTACATATTCATATATTTGCAAACATTTAATTGTAAACTTATCATGTTATTCATAATGAAAAGTTATTAAAGTTGCACATCTATTATATTATTATAGTTATTCTATTATACACATAAACTTCAAAAATCTCTTTGTTTTTTTACTTAAACTTTGTTTTGAGTTAAATTATATCACGTAAATTAAACGAGAAATAATATATATTATAGTAGGGTGAGAAAAGGGATTCTTATCGTGTAAGAAATTACTAAGAAACATTGAAGGATATATCAAAATGGGATGATCCAAAACTTGTATGATTATTATAAAGATCTTGATGACTTTTTTTATATAACAATAATTTTTGTATTTGGGCAGGTGCGTACTTAGCTTTCTATAGAAATAGATCTATTCTTCATTTATAGATTAAACTTTTTCTTATATACATATATTTCTTTAATTAGTTAAATTGTATTAAGTGTCTTATCACTTTAATTTATTTAATTATTTGATGTCTCTGACACTCTTTTCATGTGGGTCGTAGGCCTAAGAATATGAAAAATTATATTCTGTTTAATAGATTATCAGACTAGTTAAATTGTGTTAACCACTTGATTTAAAATTATATTATTTTCAGAGATTATATTGCACTTATTCACATACCTCTTTAAAATTTAGTGTTTGATAGTTGTATTAGGATTTATCTAATTGTGAATATATGT
The DNA here is from genome assembly GCA_029582725.1 of Solanum chiquidenum. Lineage (NCBI taxonomy): Eukaryota > Viridiplantae > Streptophyta > Magnoliopsida > Solanales > Solanaceae > Solanum > Solanum chiquidenum. The sequence continues at coordinate 7,375 of JAJOOS010015692.1, forward strand.
GTATTATATTTTTATGGACGATACTTTCAATAAAAAAGAATCATTTAATTTCCAAACGTTTCCAAAAAATGTTGCAATGAGTGTTTCTGTAACAATCACCACTAATCGATTGTTAAACTGCTTGCAGCTAACAAAATATTTTGATAATAGTTGTTTATTCTTTGTTAGATTTTGCTTTTTAGCGACAAAATTTATACGTCACTGAGTTTCATCTTTTAATAGTGAATATTATTATTTTTTATGTATTACTTATTTTTATATTCATAAAAATGTACTGTAGTTGGTTATGATTTACCCACATACCTAATATTGCAAAAATCGTTTACTTATCCAATAAAATAGTAAAGAAACCACTTGAAAGACAGTTTATATAAGGTGGTGATGAGGTGTTCCAACATATATAAAAATAATAATGGTATAACAGCTTCTGGCACCAACTAAAAAATATATATTAAAAAATTAAACTTATATGCACTTACAATTTTTTATATTTGGAGTATAATTTGATCTGTAATAATAAATTAATTATTTTATTTTTCAAATAACTAGTCTCGACTAATTATTTATGATGGAGTAGTAAGTAGTCCTTCATCTTTTAACCAGAGGTCTTATGTTTGCGTCCCCTAATACGGAGTTGCCTTTGTTAGGAGGTATTTTTCACCCAATGTGGGAATCTCCGGCATAAATTTAAATTTAATCGGGCTCCAATGTAAATATTGAACACCATATGGGAAAAAAGAGAAAGTGAACTAATAGTATAAAATCTTTTACACTATTAATTAGTGTGAAGTTAATTTCAAAAAAATTGTCAAATAATTAAAAAATGGAAACTTAGGATGTGTTTGATATGGAGGCAAAAATATTTTCTCTAGGAAAATAAGGTCTTTAAGAATGAAGAAAATGATTTTTTTAGCGGAAGTAGAGATTAAAACAAATTCTATAAATGACATTTCACATTAATTATATTCTCCCGACCCTCAAGCACACCTCACCTTCATCCTGCTGTCGTATCCCCAATTCCCACCACCCCACACCCCTACCTCCACCGTCCATATTTGGTATTTGTCTATATATAATGCTTTTAAAATAATATTCTTTTTTACTTGCCAAACAAAAAAAATAACTACTTTTTTTTATGTATTTTTATGAAAAAATAACTTTAATGAAGGAGTAACTTTTTAGAATAATCCCACTTGTATAAATTTAATAAAGTTATATCGACCGAAGCTTGACAACGATTAGGAGACAAAAAGAAAGGCAATTTGATGAAAAAAAGAAATTAAAGTTGGACTTGACACAACGTGAAATCAACTTCAATGTCTTCCATTAAAAAAATTTCTCTAAAAATCAGGTGATATTTGGTCCAATTTGATCTTTTTTACTAAACTTAGTGATGAAATAAAGAATTTCATATTCGTGAATGAAGAGAACTTAAACTTAGTGATGAAATAAAGAATTTCATATTCGTGAATGAAGAGAACTTTTTAAATACGGTTTGATCAACTTTCGATATGAATTAACTTTTTAAGTGAAATTAGCTTTAAAGTTTATTTAATATGGTATCAGAGTCAAACTCTCGATATTGACCCTCCAACTAGGTGGTCTACACCCTATTATAGATCGGATGACTTTTTTTAGTCTTTCAAGGATGATTATAATAATTAAGAATCTTGATTCACCTAATAATTTGCTCCTATCATAAATACACATAACTTTTTACTCCAATATATTCACAAACGGTTTTTTTCGTTGGACTAGACTCAAATTAAATACCTTTCATTTGATAGTGTCCGAGCGTATCGGGTGAAGGCGGTGATGAATGAAGATTCCCACATGCGTGAGGGTAGGAGGAGGGAGGGGGTTTCGAACTTAATGACTTGAAAAATTCTCTCCAATGAATTAGATTTTGAAGTTGAGTTAAATCCGAGTTTCCTTTTTACACTTGGCATCAACAACATCTCATCAAATGTTTACTTTTAATCTAATTTGTGTTTAATTTATTATTGCTGCAAGGTTCCAACATGTTGACTGATTGTCTCCTCTATTTTTTCGTAATTTGTTTGCCTTACCTATAAAATCTTTAATTAACACAAAACTCCTCTTTAGTGTTTGAAAGTTTGATTTATTAAATATACTTTATTTTTCACTTTCACTTTTTATTTCTAGTGAATTTAATTTCACTCCAAATTACTTTAGACTAACAACATGTATAGACCTTCTTTTTTTTGGCAATTAGATGTTTACGCTTGTTGTATGATAGTGTACTCAATATATAATATAACCTCACTTTTTTTTTTGTAAATTTATTTTAACTTGATTGGACAACAGATCAGTAAAAGCACCAAAAGTTCAAAACAAAAGAATCCATATTTCTAAGAAGATTTTTACTTTAAAGTGTTTACTTTTATAGAGTATCATTTTATAAAAATTACTCCCTCCGTTCTATTTTATATGATGTACTTTGATTTGGTATAAACTTTAAGAAAAATGAAAAAACTTTTAAAACTTGTGGTCCAAAATGAATGATAGAAATTTGTGTGGTTGTAAATCATTTCATTAAGGGTAAAAAAGATATTTTATAGGCAAATTGTTACTTAAAATAGAAATGTGTCGTTCTTTTTGGGACTAACTAAAAAGAAAAGTAAGTCATATAAATTGGGACAGAGGGAGTAATTACTAATTTCTTTTTCTATAAATAGAAAAAGTAAAGAAAAGGAGGCAAAATATAAACTCTCAGCTTCTTTCTATCATTTTCCCCTGGACCAAACCTTTTTTCTACTCAATTTATTTGGCAGAAAATAAAGAAAACTTAGCCAACTTGGCTAGCTGTGTTTCCATAAAATGAAGTAATTCTTATTAAAACTCAATGTACACCAAAAAAAATAATCAAATGACTAGTTTATAAATATTTTTTGGCTTATATATATGAGTCTTACAAAACCAATAGTAGCTGAATTATTCACCATAAATCAAACCAAATCAGAAAAAAAATTCGACACTTCATTCATTTTAACAAAAAAGTACTAAGTACTTATTAGTAGTTTTAACATTTCTATTTAATTACAAAACTATTAATTCATACAATTAGTACGTAAAGTATTTTTCTAACACTTAATATTTATCAACTATTTTTAATCAGCTAAGTCCAAACGAACTCTGAAATTCCCTTTTACCTCAGTTTTTATATGTCATGCTATTACTATTTGAGAAGTTGAAAGTTCTTTTTGAGGCATAGAGAATAATAAACTTTCCCTTGCTTAGGGAAAGCCCAAAAAAAAGAAGAAGAAGGAATTATACGTTGATTTTATTGAAGTGTGTGATCATTTTATCTAAAAATTTAAGTTATTAGAAATAGTATATTTTTATTATATAATTATATTATTCTCAATTCGCTCACGTACATATAAATCTGATTTTTTTTCATGAGTCAAATACGTGGAACGAACTAGTAGTACTCTAACCCAAAATAAGTGTATGTCAAATATATGTAGCTTCTAGTTTCCTATTATTCCAAATGTCTAGCTAGTTAGAATTAAAATAGACCATATAATGGATATGTACAATTGTGCATTTATTTTGTCATTTCTTGATTACAATGTGTTGTGACAATGTGGGGGCAAGAATCGATTCTTTTCTGACCATTTTATTGGTTTTATAAATTGACAACGTTTGCTTATTCTGTTGATGTAGTTAGCATACAGACAACAACTAGGCCAGCCAGCTTAGAATTAGGGGTTTATCCGAACTATTTTTGACATAAAATTATATTATATATATATTAGCTAGGTTTTTTTGTTTTTTGTTTTTTAAATTTTTCACTAGGTGTTTAAAGTCCGTATTAATGTTTCGATTAAATTCGAATTGCACACTGCATGCTCATTAAGAGTAGCGTTCCCAATATAATTTTCTTTATATCCATGGCTTGAATCTGAGACCTCTGGTCAAGGATGAAGTAGTCCTACCACTGCACTTAAAGTCCACAATCCATGTTGGTTATAGTAGATGTCGAACCTTCTTTGATCTCAGAGGCGGAGCTACCCTAGGGAATTTGAAGTTGGAGGAAAACTTTGGAAGATGTTTTTCTTAAGTTTTGAAGGAAAGTCATTTTCCTTGAATTTGAGGAAAATGAGTTGATTTGAAAAACATTTTACCCAACCAAAACATGAGAAAATTGGAAAACATTTTCCTTTAATACCAAACACACCTATATGTCCCATCTCCTTGGACTAGCTAATAGGAAAATAAAGTGTTAATAAAAATACACTAATTCCTTTGAAAAGTATAAGTTAAGAATCTTGTATAGGAAAACCTTTAAATTTGCAATTGCAAGTAGGCATATATAATTGCCACACATGATTAGCATGTGACACAAATATTGGCCCATCCGTGTGGGATACCGCCCTTGTCATGGAGCATGAGAAAGATTATTTGATTTGATTTTAATTTTTAAAAAAAAAATTATTCTAATGTATTGATAAATTACATTCATATTTGTTTTATGATTTTATATAATTAGATAAATAATATAATCTTATTTTTTATAAACACTCCGAAATATCTTATATATATGGTTTCGTCAAAATCTATTTATAATTTAAGGGGGAGTTCGATGGATTAAACTTGAGGGCATGATTCAGTTGTTGGCTCTTTCAATTTTGATTTCATTCAAATGAAGACTCAACTAAAAAGAAAAATTACATTATGATGGATGATGTTGGCATGCATCTGTTTGCTAACTAATTTACTTTTTTTCTTCTTATATGATTAATAACTGAATAATCGAACTGTCAAATTTTAAAGTACATTAATCAATCTAACACTAATAATTTTAAAAGATGAACCTATCAAAATCTGAAAACAATAATTGTTTGGAAAGGATAACTTTAGATTTAATTAGAATCTTATTTTACGTACACGAAGGACTTTGCAAATGTTGCAACTAGGCATTGCCACGCCATGACTAGTGACGCCAATATTGGCCCCTCCATGATTGCTCTCGAAACCCTTTCATAGAATTTCAATAATTTCTCCCGCTTCTCAAAAGTCCATATGAACAGAATAAGCAAGTGAGTGATTTAAAATTCATGTTATTTTATATATATTGAACTCACAATGATATCTTGTAATTCAAAAGTCTCTCTATAGCTGAAGAATGGACGTGTTCTTGGGTCATTATAAAAATATAAGTGGGATTGACGACGAAACGAAGAATAAAACCTTACAACAACTTTTTCGTAGATTATAACATACACAAATACTCTCTGAACTGTGCAATAAAGACACTCATAACACGGCTCTCCCACTTGAGTTATCTTAGCCCCAAATTAACCATACTATTCAATAATATTGGAAAAATGACAGCGTAAAATAATAAGTTACTAGTATATATGAAAAGATGTTCGTTTTTAAAAGCCTTTTTAAACCTATAAATCTGAAAGTACAGTGAAATCTAGATTATTT
>JAJOOS010015693.1:0-19785 GCA_029582725.1 Solanum chiquidenum
AAAGTAAGGTCCTATATCACGGCAAGGTATAGGATGGTCCTTGGGCAACGTGAGGTAAAACGTTGTATCATCACTAGGGCTCATAGTGGTGGTTGTCGATTAAAGAATCTCCCACTAAAGTTATATTACTTTTATAAAAATAAAGTTGAGTTTGTTATTGTTTTATCATTAACGAACTAAGTTGTTTACACTGTTTTACAAGCTTTATATATTGCATTTGTCTTATTGCTTTATATATTTGAGTTCAGTTGTTCATTAGTCGAACAGAGCCAAGGTAAGTGTTCCTTTGTACTTCCTTCAAGCTTAAGTTATTGTTTAGCTCTCCAGCTCGCATACTAGTACATTCAATGTACTGATGTCAGTTGGCCTGCATCTTATTATGATGCAGACACAGGTACCCAGGATCAGCATTCAGCACATCGTTGATCCAACTGAGCACTCCAGAGTCAGTTGTGAGCCTCCTTGCTTTTCGGAGGACTCGGTTATTTTGTGTTTCTTAGTTTGTTTTATTAGGATGTTGTGGAGTCTGTCCCAACATCCATCTCAGTATTTTAGAGGCTTCATAGACAGTCAGTTAGTTTTGAGTCTCTCATGCATGTATATATGTAAATATTCTATTTTGAGACTCGAGTTGCCTTTTTGGCCAGATTTTATCAGTAGAGTTGTTTTAAAACCTTTCATTGCATTGAGTTATGCTGTTGAGTTAAGTTTCCGCTGAGTTAAGAAAGCCAGGCCAAGGGTTTGCTTGGGGGCCAGCAATGGTCTTCGAGTGCCTGCCACGTCCAGGGTATAGGCTCGGGGCGTGACAGTAACTGTAATCAAGGAACTCTAATCAATGTAAATCCCTAAATTTGTGTAACTATTAATAATTAATAATATAAAAATATAAAGAGTTTAATCATTTATTTAATTAAATTTTAATTAATTTTTAAATAAAGTTAAATTTAATTGATATGTTATAACCCGTAAATAAACTGTTATAAGTAAGAATATTTTAAAAGTATATTTAAAATCCGTAATATTATCTCTTAAATGTGTATATGATGTGATTTTTCTTTAGCAATTTGGCCAAATTGTTATGCAAAAGTATATTTAAACATCTTTATCATAATGACTGACTAGCTGTTATCAATTGACTACCTACTAAAATGGAGCTGAGCATCTTCATGTTTTGACTTTGACTAGAATGGTGCGGAGCATCTTTGTATTCACAATTAGTAGACTTTTTGCACTTGCAAGTTGGCATTAATTTCATCAATCATTTTCGTACGTAGTGCAATCAATTAATAGTTTAGTCTAAAAAGGTCACTAGTTTGATTTAATATTGTTACTTAAAGAGTCAAAAATGTCCCTTTTCAAATAAATATAATATTTCAGTTTTTCTAAACACATTTTTTTCCTAATAATATATTTTTCATTAGCAAATATTTATCCTACTTCAATTAAAAAAAATTAAGAAAAATAAATATTTTTAACTAAAATTATCCAAATGAAATTAATGATGGGCTGGGTTACTATGATATATATCTGACCTATCCTACGGGTTAAAACTTAAAAAGGTACATATAGTTATACTAAATTAATTGATAAAATGAGATAAAGAAAAAACAATCTATTTTTTTATTTTTTTTTAGTGAAAGTGAACTTGCGTTACGAAATTAAGTAATTTTGCAACAAAAACTGAAGAAGGCCAAAGCGGAAGCATTAAAGCCTAGATTAAGTCCAGAGCAGCCTCTTGTCCTCGTGCCACAAACTGAGCGCGAATTTGAGCTGCTATAAGCCGCTCATGAGCAGCATTCACTGAATTTATCATTTCCACCGTCGCATTTGAATTTGAATTCGAATTCTGACTTGGATTTGGATTTGAATTTGGAATTGGACGCTGCTGTTTGGGGAAAACACCGACTTCAGGATTAGTTATCACACAGTGCAAGTGTGACCCGAAATCACACCCAGTACAGTAGTACAACCAATCGTCCTTGTTCATTATTTCAGTGCAGATATCACAAACATATTCGATATTCTTGTCTTCATATGGCGAGCCGAAATGGAGCCCCAATTGATGTGGGTGTTTGTCAACAAGTATCGAACTCGGACAAGATGCACATTGCAAGTGGATATCAAATTCACAACAAGCACAGCTGAAGCAAAATGCATTCCCAGCAGAGCCACAAGCCTTGCAAGTATCGGAACGACTCGAGTAAGACGGAATTTGGTGAAGGGTCAAGGGGTGGGAAGGATGAGACGAATGATTGAGAAAACGCGGAGCATTGAAGCAGTTATCGTGGAGGAAATACTTGCAACTGTTGCATCCATGGAAATTAGGCTTATTGTTATTTGGTTGCTCACAGGCATTGCAAGTGAGTATTTGAGGTGGATTCACAATTGGTTTCAAAATGTGAGGATGGCTAAAGTGTTGTTTACCTTGAGATGTTGTTGCATTTGCACTCTTATTCTGTCTTCCCATTGATTTTCCTTGTAACTTTGTTGAAATCAGTAATCAATAAGACTATATAGGAGAGCTAGCAAATTAATTTGTAACTTGTAATTGTATTTATAGATACTAATTCAACTATAATAATAATAAGTTAAGAACATGCCCACGCAGTTAATTTCCTTCGACGACTTTGCATTCATTTTTTCCCCCTTTATTAAGTTTGGTGAACAAATAATTTGGCCAGTTGTTATTTAAAAATATATTTAAATATCTGTAAGCATATTGACTGACTTAGCGCTGTTATCCATTGGCTACTAAAATATTGGCGATCGAGAATCTTCGTATAATTTGACATACACTAAAATTTACGTTCTTTTTGGTTTTCTCAAGTTAATTTCCTTCCTCTCACTTTAAGTTTTACTTGATCAATAAAAATTGTGATAGAGTGATAAATATTCATTAAATCTAATCTCAGGTTTGAGCATCGAGTATTGAATCACATTTAATGTTTAAGAATGTTTTATTCCAATCGTGAGTCTTCTTGACGCAAATCTAAATTTAGTCACTCAGCAAAGTGGTAACTTTGGGAAGTCAACTTTATTGAGGTTCATGGATGTTATGGTAACGGTCCACTGTAAGACTTTTTGCTCTTTTCAAGTTGGCATTTTCATCATGGAAAGTGTTAAATGATCAGAAAATTTGGTTAGAATTTGGCCAGAAAATTTAAAATACTATAATATTTTTTTTTATTTTAAAACAAGATGATCTTTTTTTCATTTTTTAGTTAAAAGGATAAATATGTTTAAAAAGGTAAAATATCATTCTGGCCAAATTCTCTGGCAAAAAATATTTTTCCTTTCATCATTAGTGTTGACTAATACTCCCTCTATCCCTAATTACTTGTCCACATTTCCTTTTTTAGTTGTCCCTAATTACTTGTCCATTTTGACAAATCAAGAAAGAAGATTTTTTTTTTACCTATTATACCCTCAATTAATTACTTTGAAAAATGTAGAACTTTTAGAAAATATTAAGTTTTTAATTCATCCACTTCATAATTATTAGGGGTAAAATGATAAACTCACTATGTCAATTATTGATTTCTTAATAGGTGTGTCAATTCAAAAGTGGACAAGTAATTAAGAATAGAGGGAGTACTTTTTTAATTCATTTTAGTTTGATTATCGTAATGTCTCCCCACACGAAGAGTCATATATGTCTTCTTGATTCTCATTTTTGCATTATAGTAGGTCGTGTAATATCACCTTTTTTGGGATGCAACCCTTTTTGAATTAGGTGTGAATACAAAATATTTTGTGTATCGAGCTACTCTTGATTCTCAAGCTTTTGTCAAGTTTTTCAAGTGATTCTCATCTCGTAATTCTTTTAGCCTTTTTGGTGTCATGATTTTGCAGAGGGAGAATTTGAAATTTGTGGTTTTAAATTCTAATCTTATTAAATTATTAGATTCTAAATTGATAATTGTACACATACAATGAATTTTTAGGACAAATGCTATTGAATTTTAATTTTGGGAAAATGGTCAAAAATACCCCTCAATTTTGGTTTATTAGTTGACTATGCTCTTACCGTTAAAATGAAGTTATTCTTATCCCTACTGTTACTAATTTCATAATTTATGCCCCTATGTTGACGGAAATCCCCAAATCAACTCAAATAAACCCGAATTCTTTTAAATAACGCATTCCCCATTTTAAACTCATGCCCTGACCCGTCTAAAAACCTAACCCGATAAACATTTAATCTATTTTTCTAACTCATTCTTTCAAAAGATCTCAAATCCCACAAGAAATATTTATAAAGAGTGTTAATTATCTTTAATAAATATATTTAGCAATAAATAAACTATTGTCATTAAAGATCACGTTTAGTGATCCTACCGTCTCATATTCATTTGTTTTAGTAGAAGTATCAACGAAAATGATCCTAGTCTCATATTTATTTGTACACACGACCTTCATCCACTATACTATTGAGAAGTAATGGACAAAATAATAATGATGGGTATCTTTCCTGAATTACCTTATTAATTGTGTTATTAATATATAGTGCTAGTGATTTTATTAGTTCAGACTCCCAATTGTTGTGCACAAAATCACCGTTGGAACACTGTTGCGATGATTTGGGTTCAGTAAAACGTACCGTGCATAATTAAGCTGTGAAATTAATCTTGTTATTCTCTACTGAAGTTCAAATGCTCCTATTGTAATTTTGTTCACATTTTACTGATATATGTAATTGTACGCCTAGTTCGAGTCCAGCATAGCGCGTCTTCCTTGTGCCTCGATCTGAGCGCCAATTTGAGCTGCATTCGCATGGGAATTCCAACTTGAATTTGAATTCTGACTTGGATTTGGATTATTTTTTATTTTTTAGAATTCGGTCACATCATTATTATTTTTATAATAAGAAATTAAAATTCTAACAAACATTTTAACGGTGGTTTTGCAAAACTATTTTTTACACGTGACCAATTATTATTCGGCCACGTCATTATTTTTTTTATAATATTAAATCAAATTTCTGATCAAACATTTTAATTTTATTTTTTATTATAAAAATAATAATGATGTGACCGAATTATAATTGGCCACATGTAAAAAATGGTTTTGCAAAATCACCGTTAAAAAATAATGGCATGAATAAGCCTTTTCTTAAAAGGTAATGGCATAGATGAGTCAAACTTTTAACGGATGTCATAAATGAGTCTTTTCTGAAAGTTCGATGACATATTTGAGCCTTTTCCCTAGATTTATTAATGTAAAATTTAGTTGAGTCATTTTTTTTATACAAAAATCAAAATTAAGTGATTTTATTGATACAAAATAAAGTTCAATGACTTTGCTAGATAAATTCTCAAAGTTGAATAATCTTTTGAAATATTAACTCCTAGATTATAATAGGTAAACATAGCAACCAAAACAAAAATGGAGAAACTTGATGATTAAAGATACAAATCTGAAAGAGAAATAACATGATAACAACAATATTGCAATAAAAACTGAAGAAGGCCAAAGCGGAAGCATTAGATATATGTAATTGTACGCCTAGATCGAGTCCAGCATAGCGCGTCTTGATCGTGCGTCAATCTGAGCGCGAATTTGAGCTGCTATAAGCCGGTCATGATCATCATTCACTGAATTTATCATTTCCACCGCCGCATTCGCATGGGAATTCCGACTTGGATTTGAATTTGGATTTGGACGCTGCTGTTTGGGGAAAACACCAACTTCAGGACTAATTATCGCACAGTTCAAGTGTGAAGCAAAATCACACCCACCGCAATAGTAGAACCAGTTGGCATTGTTCATCATTACAGAGCAGATATCGCAAACATATTCGCTATCCTCAGGATAACCGTATTGGATCTCCAATTGATGCTGGTGTTTATCAACAAGTATGGAGCTAGGACAGGATGCACATTGCAAGTGAATATCAAATTCACAATCAGCACAGTTATAGCAAAATCCATTTCCAACAGAGCCACAAGCATTGCAAATATAGGAACCACTCGCGTAAGACGGAATTTGGTGAAGGGTCAATGGGTGTGAAGGATGAGACGAGTGATTGAGAATACGCGGAGCATTAAAACAGTTTTCATGGAGGAAATATTGGCAGGTGTTGCAGCCGTAGAAAGGCTTGTTACTATTGTTTGGTTTCTCACAAGCATTGCAAGTGAGAGTTTCAGTTGGATTCACAATTTGTTTCAAGACATGTTGATGGCTGAAGTGTTGTTTACCCTCATTTGTACCCCCGTTCATTCTTCCCATTGTGTTTTTTTTTATTACTTTGTAATTTTGTTGTGCAATATAATAGAGATATATTGGAGAGTTACGTAGCTGCCTATTTATAGATATTTCAATTAACTTGGCGACGCTGTTTCGTTAGGACGACTTTGCTTCGATGCATATTTCCTTTTTCTTTTACTAACTAATAAGTCGTCTCCGACATTAACAACTAGCTGTTATCCATTGGCTACGTACTAAGTAGGAGTTTGGCCATGCGATATCATATCACGATATGGTATCGTGAGATGAAATCAGCGTTTGGACATGTGATTTTACGTTGATTTCATATCATGAGATGTGACTTCATATTCTCCAAAAACCATGATAAGGAATTATATGGGAATTCCATATTATGATTTGAGATATTTTAATACAAAAATTGATCCACAAGTTTATATTTTGTTAAAACAACCCCACATTTATATCTACTAACCATTTATTTCATATGTAAATAAAATTTATAATCACATCATTACTTTTAAAAATTTATTATTCTCACCGATATAAAATTTATTATTGTCACCAACATATAGTCACTTTAACTCACACCAACCAATCGAGAAATGCAAGTTCAACGTGAGGAAATTGTCCGTACTTGTGGAAGGATTATATTAAAGACTAGTACACTACAATTTATGCTCAATTTTTTTTTATTAAATTAAAATTAGATGAAACAATTACTTAAGTGGAGAACAAATAGCTTTGTAATAAATTATTATGCGATTTTATAATTTTTTGTTTATTTGATAAGGTTGAATAAACAATTAAGGTTATTTTAATAGTTTTACAACTTATAAGATTTTTATGTTTATGAGAAAATATACAACACAAAAATTTTATGTCGCATGTCCAAATAAAACTTTAATTTCATCTCATGATTCCATATCATGATTCTATATTATGATACCATATTGCATGGCCAAACGGGCCCCCAAAATGGGGCCGAACATGTTTGTGTTTTGACTTTGACTAAAATGGCGCCGATCATCTTCGTATTCACAAGTTAACATGGCCACATTGTCTCCTTCGACAACTTTGCATTCATGTTTTTTCCCTTTATTAATAGCAACAAGTTGGTCAGTTGCTATTCAAAAGTATATCTGTAAGAATATTGACTGACTTGTCGCTCTTATCGAATGGCTACTATAAAATAATGGCGGGAATCTTCGTATAATTTGACAGCGTCTAAATGTTGCCCTTCTAAGTACTCATTTTTTAGGTCTTGGGTTCGAGTCCTATAAATAGAATCACTTTTAACATTTGAGAATGTTTTGCCCCGAACATGAGATTTTCCAACGTAAATCCGAATTTAGTCTTGTGGCCCAATATGATTGGAATTTATATAAATATAGGTGGCCGTCTCTGTGATTAAACTGTAAAATTAGACCCACACCAAATTCGGCAAATTGATAACTTTGGGGAGTCAACTGTATTGAGGTTCATGGATGTCACGGTAAAAGTCCACTGTTAGACTTTTTGCTCTTTGCAAGTTGGCATTTTCATCATTCATTATCCTAGTGTTGACTAATACTTTTTAAATTCATTTTAGTTTGATTATGGTAATGTCTCCCCACACGAAGAGTCATATATGTTTGCTTGATTCTCATGCTTACATTAGAATAAGTTGTTTATATCAGACTCTATGAAATGCGATTCTTTTTCGAATTCGGGCGAATATAGAATGCTTTTGCACTTGGCTGCCCTTGATTATCATGCTTTTATTTTGCAATATCCAAGTTGATTCTCACCCCTTAATTTTTAAAACCTTTTTGGTGTTGTGATTTTTCAAAGTTTTGGATTCTAATCTTATAAATTATTAGCTTTTAAATCAATTATTTGCACACGTGCAATGAATTTTTAGAACAAATAATACAGAGTTTGAATTAAAGCTACTTATTCGATAAAAAATATAACGGAAGTACTCTAGCTTTGTCCCTTCATAATTATTTTATGGCAAAAAACTGCACTTATAACCCTTGTGTTATTAAGCTAGTCCATGTTAGTCCTACCGTTGCGATAAACGTCGTTTACAATGGAAAAAACTAAGGCTTAAAGCATAGGCAAATTGTGAACTCAATCTTATTATTCTACGCCAATGTTCAAAGGCACCTATTTAATTCGTTTGTCAACCAGGGCAGATGCACGATAGAAAGGGTCACTAATTTTGGCTCAAACTTTGTATATGTGTTTAAAAATCTACCAAATATATGCAAATATTAAATTTTAATAAAAGATGTACTTTGAGTCTAACTCAATCCCAAACTCTCGCTCATCAAGTAAGATTGTATAACTCTCGCTCATCAAGTAAGATTGTATAGTGAAACCTAACAAGTTATCATGGTTAAAAGTTAGTTAGACAAACCTTGAGCTGCCGCATTGTTCAGTCTTCCCATTGTGTTTTTTTTTCCTTGTAATTTTGTTGTGCAATATAATAGAGATATATTGGAGAGTTACCGGTTACGTACGTAGTTGCATATTTATCGATATTTTAATTCAACTATATATACAATACAATAACTTGGCGACATTGTTTCCTTTGGACGACTTTGCTTCGATGCATATTTCCTTTTTCTTTCACTAACTAATAAGTCGTTTCCGACATTAACAATTTGGCCAATTGATTGACTAGCTTGTACGTACTAAAATGGGGCCGAGCATCTTCGTGTTTTTACCGACTTAAATGGCGCCGAGCATCTTTGTATTCACAAGTTAATAGTGAAATGATATAATAGATCCTTATACTTGTATCCGTTTGTATTCTGAATCCTTTTACTTAGTTATTTGTCAACTGAACCCTTAGATTCAATTAAAATGAGACTTTTAAGCTCCGCCAACCATGTGTGTAGCTCATTTTCCTTTACATAAATGACATGTCATATCCATGTCATATATTTTTGTGTCATGTCATAATAATTTCATAACTATTTTTTAAAATTATTTAATAAAAGATAAAATAATAAAATTTTAATTTATTCTTTAAAGTAAAACTCCATACATCTTATTCTCCCCATTTTTACTGTTCCCGGCCAAAATCTACCGGAGAAGCCATCGCCGCCGCCGTCACCACTTTTGCCGACGAAATTGCATATACTCTCTCCCTCACCTGTCTTCATCTCCACCGCACACCATCACCATTTTCCTTTCCTCTTCCAACCTCTACAAAACCAACAACCTAAGCCACCGCACCATTAGATCTGACCGAGAAGTATCAGGTCTAATTCCTAAACATCAATTCCATCCTACTTTATTATGTTTCTTCATCTCGAGAAGTAAATTTAGAGGTTATCTGGTCTAAACGAATATAAGAGAGACATTGCAATGTCTGAATCTACCAATGGAAGCTATGTGAGGTGTAAACACTATATTTCACCTGAATCTACAAAATTGTTCAGTAAAGATGCATTTTCAACATAAGTTTTCCATTCTCAGGTAGCCACTATAGGAACAGATCGATCCTTTAAAAGGAAGCATGTAAGAATATGTTACATACTTCACGCTATCTATCAATACTGTTGGTGGTCTCCGGCGTGCACCACCAACGCCATTTCTCTCTCTCACTCCACTGCGATTCAGTGTGGTCTCTGGCGAGTACCACCAACACCGCTTTCTCCCTCCACGGTTAATCAGTGGACTCAAAATGTGCCCAAGATCTGATAAATTGATGGTAACAGATTGTGGAGAAGAAGAAAAAAGGGTTGGGTATGGGATGATGGTTGAAAAGGACGGGATAGTGTGTGAAGAAGAAGGAATTTTTTAATTAATTGTTTTTTCTAAAAAAAAATCTTTTGTAATTTTAATATTTTTTAACCCAAAAATGTTATTCACTCGCCTAAAGAAGCGTGTAGTTACACACTTTTGACAACTCACACATTTTAATGACACATAAGCCTGGTCAATGGTCAGAGGAATTTGTTAAATTGTGTTTTATTGAGTCTAAGGGTTCAGTTGACAAATGGTTAAGTAAAAGGGTCTAGAATACAAACTGATATAAGTACAAGGGTCCATCAGATCATTTCGCCCAAGTTAATTGTGTCGAACTAATAAGGATTGTGGTGGATTAGTAAGTATTCCTTCATCCTTAACTAGATGTCTCAAGTTCGAATTCTCTTAGATACGAAATCGCATTTATTAAGAAGCGTTTTATCCACAATGTGAATTTCCTTGTGTGAATCTGCATAGCAAAATATAAGGTAATGTGTTGAGGTTCATCGAAGTATCGACGATATAGACTTTTTGCTCTTTGCAAGTTGGGATTTCATCAATCATTTTCGTAGGGCTGATCCGACTACTACTTCATTTAGAGCTTCTTCTAATTTGTATCCGACAATATTTATTGGAGCTTCTTAATACGCTCTCTGTCTCATTTTATGTGCCATGTGATATAAGAGAATCTTAGTAATTTGTTGGTGACAAAGTGAGAGTTCAATTCCCCACATTGTAATTTCTTTCTCATTTTGCTTTCCCCACCCCCAATTTTTTTCTTAAAAAAATATGGCATACTGGCACCGTTTGATTTGACATGATGTTTTAAAAAAAAGCCTTTTGAAATTTGTGGTTTAAAACATTTTTTCTATATTTATGTGATACAAATCATTTCACTAAGATAAAAGAAAAATTTTAAAATTAAATTGTTACTGATTATACTAATTAGGAACATTTTTTCTGAAATAGATTAAAAAAGAAAGAATGACACTACTAATAATCTAATTGTCAGGAGAATAATCATGTCTGTTTGATTCTCATCCTTATATCTCTGATTATCACCTTATTTATACTTAATTATATTTCTTCTCTAATTCAATTTTCTTCCAAAAAAAATAACTTTATGAGATTATAAGTGTGAATTGGGTGTCCATCAAAGAAATCAACTCCGAATTAAAGTACTAATCCCTTCTCATAAATAGAATTATGTTTTTACTAAGAGAGGACTGATATGGTTATCATTCTACCGAAGGCATTAATTTCCGATCCAAGAAAACAGAACAAAAAAAAGGGGGAAAATGAAACACTAGTTTGTAATAGATAAACATAGAAACCAAAAGGAAAATGGAGAAACATGATAATCAAGGATCGATCAAAGATACAAATTTGAAATAGAAATAACATGATAACAACAATAAAGCATTTATTTTGCAATAAAAACTGAAAAAGGCCAAAGCGGATGCATTAGATAATCACGATAGAGTTGTATGTGTAACTGTATGTTCGTGATGGCCTAGACTAAGTCCAGCATAGCGCGTCTTGATTGTGCGTCAATCTGAGCTCCAATTTGCGCTGCTATGAGCCTCTCATGATCATCATTCACTGAATTTATCATATCCACCACTTCATTCACATTGGAATTCCGACTTGGATTTGGATTTGGATTTGGATGTTGCTGTTTGGGGAAAACACCGACTTCAGGACTAGTTATAGGACAGTGCAAGTGTGACGCGAAATCACAGCCAGCGCAATAGTACAACCAATTGTCATTGTTCATCGTTACAAAGCAGATATCACAAGCATATTCACTATCCTTGTCTTCGTCAGGAGAACCGAAGTGCAGCTCCAATTGATGCGTGTGTTTATCAACAAGTATGGAGCTAGGACAGGATGCACATTGCAAGTGAATATCAAAATCACAAGCAGCACAGTTATAGCAAAATCCATTTCCATCAGAGCCACAAGCATTGCAAATATAGTAACCACCCGCGTAAGGTGGATGGTGAAGGGTCAAGGGGTGGGAAGGATGAGACGAGTGATTGAGAAAACGCGGAGCATTAAAGCAGTTTTCATGGAGGAAATATTGGCAGGTGTTGCAGCCGTAGAAAGGCTTGTTACTATTGTTTGGTTGCTCACAAGCATTGCAAGTGAGAGTTTCAGTTGGATTGGCAATTAGTTTCAAGATGTGGTCATGGCTGAAGTGTTGTTTACCCACATTTGTACCCCCGTTCAGTCTTCCCATTGTCTTATTTTTCCTTGCAATTTTGACGTGCATTTATAGATACTAATTCAACTATACTAACATGGAGAACAAACAACTTTTTTAAAAAAAACTTTATTAAACTTGGAGAACAAACAATTTGGCCAATTGTTATTCAAAAGTGTGTTTAAATATCTGTAAGCATATTGACTGACTTAGCGCTGTTATCATTGGCTACTAAAATAATAGCGAACATCTTCGTATAATTTGACATACACTAAAACTTCCTTGTTCATTTTCTTATCTCTCATAAGCTCTATTTGGAGTGATAAGTATTTTCTTATTCAGATGTCACGTTTGAGCCTTGAGTATATATAGAATCACCTTTAATGTTAGAGAATGTTTTACCCCCAAAGTTGGACTTTCGTATGGAAATCCAAAATTAGTCGTGAGGCACAATATGAATATCGAACACCGAACACCGAATGAAAAAAAAAAAGAGTAGAAGCTCTATCTAGATTCTAGATTTATAGGTTGTCGTCTCAGTGATATAAACTGTAAAATAAGATCCACAGATTTCGGCAAATTGATAACTTTGGAAAGTCAACTGTATTGAGGTTCATGGATGTTGTGGTAAAAGTCCACTGTCAGACGTTTTGATCTAGCAAGTTGGCATTTTATCACTCATTATCCTAGTGCTGACTATTGATTAATACTTAATTAATAATCTGTATTGATAATCTTCTGAACGTTGGAGTACGATACTTTTCCGGACCCTGGGTGAATACATAATGCTTTTGCACCGGGTTGCCCTTGATTCTCAGGCTTTTAACGAGCTTCTCAAGTTGATTCTCACTTCTTAATTCTTTAAGCCTTTTTGGTGTCATAATTTTGCAGAGCTAGAATTTTATGATGGTTGTTTTTGGATTCTAATCTTGTTAAATTTTTAGGTTCTAAATCAATAATTTGTATACCTTCAATAAATTTTTAGGACAAATAATACGTAGTTTGAATTAAAGCTATTGCTTCGACCAAAATTATAACCGACAGTACTCTAACTCTGCCCCTTTTATAATACTAACATTCAATGAATTTTTAGAACAAATGATACAGAGCAATGCATTTTTAACCTATGTGTTATAGGGCAAGTGCATGCATGTTAGTTCACTGTCAGTTGTTGCGCACAAATCGTGTTACGATGAGCGTGGTTTACTAGGGAAAAACTAATGCTTAAAGCATAGTCAAATTGTAAATTTAATCTTATTATTCTACGCCCAAGTTCAAATGCACCTATTTTATTTTAGCGCCTTTTACTTTGTAATATAATGTATTTTGCTTGTCAACAAGGACAGATGCACGGTAAAAAATATGGTTTCGGCAAACTCACTAGTGTAAATCTAGAATTCCCTTACGTTTATCTGCATAATACTTTATTTGAATTATCAGAAACCAGTTAGTATGATTCTTAGTAATTAGTTTTTGTTTTCTCAGAGTGAACATTGAAAACTTATTGCACTCACATGATATAATTGGAAATAGTAATAAATAGTACAAACATTTAATTTTGAAGAGAAATTACACACGAAAACATTTATTTTGCAATTAAAAGACAACATAATTTGAGCTTAAACAATTTTTCTTATCACGATGATAGAGTTAATAGTAACCGTATCGTCTTCGTGGTGTCATCAAGTCCAGACAAGCCTCTCTTCCTCGTGCCGCAATCTGAGCACGAAGTTGAGCTGCCATTATCTGTTCTTCAGCTTCATTTGCTGAATTTATCATCTCCACTCTTGCATTTGGATTTCTATTTGGGTTCGGGTTTGGATTTGGATTTGAATTTGGAACTGGATGCTGCTGTTTGGCGAAAACACCCACTTCAGGACTGGTTCCCGCGCAGTGCAAGTGTGATGCGAAATCACACCCACCGCAATAGTATAACCAATTCTCCTTGTTCATTATTTTATTGCAGATATCGCAAACATATTCGTTATCCTTGTCTTCATAAGGAGAACCGAAGTTGAGCTCCAATTGATGCGGGTGTTTATCAACAAGTATCAAACTCGGACAAGACGCACATTGCAAGTGGATATCAAATTCACAACAAGCACAGCTAAAGCAAAATCTATTGCCAGTAGAGTCACAAGCTTTGCAAGTAAAGGAACAACTCGAATAAGTCGCACTTGGGAGAAGGGTCAAGGGATGGGAAGGATGAGACGAGTGATTGAGAAAACGCGGAGCGTTGAAGCAGTTTTCATGGAGGAAATATTTGCAGGTGTTGCAGCCGTAGAAAGGCTTGTTACTATTGTTTGGTTGCTCACAAGCATTGCAAGTGAGTACTGTTTCAGTTGGATTGACAATTAGTTTCAAGATGTGGGAATGACTGAAGTGTTGTTTATCTTGAGGTCCCGCATTTGTACCCCGGTTTTGTCTTCCCATTTTTTTTTCCTTGTAATTGTATTGTGCAATATAATGGATATATATTCGAGAGTTAGCTGCAAGTGATATACATTTATAGATATTTTAATTCAACTATACGATGCAATAACTTGGCCACGTTGCTTCCTTTAGACGACTTTGCTTCCATAATTTCCTTTTCTTTTACTAAGTCGTCTATATTTAAACATCTTTATCATATTGACTGACTAGCTGTTATCCATGGGCTACGTACTAATGGCGCCGAGCATCTTCATGTTTTTGACTTCGACTAAAATGGCGTCGAGCATCTTCGTATTCACAAGGTATAAGGGATGTCAAAAATGAATCCAAACATAGATAACCCATTTAACCCGTCCAAAATTTTAATGGTGGGGCTCAAAATAATTTGAATTAGGTTCAATCTCAACTCATTCAAGCCTAACCCATTTAAAGAGAATCCTCAATTGAGTTCAATTCAATCTTCAATTTCAACCCGTTTTAAAACTCTTTACTAAGATATGTTCCTATATTAAAGGTATGAATTATTATCTATTTAACACCTTTTAGGATTTATCTATCCATTTGCTACTTTTAAAAAAATAAAACCTTGAGCTGAAATTCGAATTGTGATTATAAAAGTTAAATATACTATATTAAAATTATTGAGATTAATCGGGTCAAATTGGGCGGGTCAAGACCCTACCCATTTTTAGCCCATTTGATCCCAAAGTAAACTTCAATCCAATTTCTATTTCAACACATTTTAATATCTCTAATTTCAACTCAACTCGCCCATTTGACACCCTAGGTATAAATATGTTGAGGTTCATGGAAGTTTTCGGTTGACTTTTTGTTCTTGCAAGTTGGCATGCCATCAATCATTTTGGTAGTCGACTATTTGTTCATATCAGACTTTGGAGTCTTGATTATTGCAGCGTTTCAATATTATACTCTCACGATTTCAAAAAGAATAATCTAATTTAATTTGAAATTGGGTTCAAAAAAATAAAAAATTACTTTTTAATGTTGCACTTCTTAATTAAAGTTCCGTCAAATATATTAAAAATGTCCTTTAGTCTTCTGGATTTAAATATGTCACAAAAAAAGTTGAAATTAAAGATTTGCCCAAAATGGAAAGAGATTGTTCTTTTTGAAAAATATTAAAAAAGAATATAGGTCTTTTTAAAAAAAATGAAGGCAGTGATTAACTTGTCAGACGCACAATCATATATTTATTTGATTATCATTCTCGATCAAGTTGTCTTTCTCGTGTTACCATACTTCTCAAGGTGGATGTCATCAGATTTCATATAAGATTTATGGAAAAGGGTTAAAAACATCTTTGAATTATGTGAAATGGAACAAAATGCCTTCAATCGATAGTCTAGTCTAAAAAGGCTCTTGTCGTCACTAGTTTGGTTAAAAAGATATTCCTATTATTACTTAAAGAGTTAGTCCCTTTTCAAATAAATATAATATTTCTTTTCTTTTTTAAACACGTTTTTTCCCCCTAAAATATATATTTTTATTAGGAAATGTTTATCCTACTTCAATTAAAAAAAGATTAAGAAAATACAAATATTTCTATTTTATCAAAAAAGAAATTATCTATACCAAAATGAAATTATGATGGGTTGGGGTTATTATGATCTTATATATTTGACATATATTGTCAGTTAAAAAGGTACATACAGTTATTTTATATTAATTGATAAAATTAAGAAGAAGAAAAGATTATTTAAGATTATTTTCTACTTATTTTGTAGAGAAAGTGATTTTAAAATAAAAGAAACAAGACGAGAGGGATTTGCTCGGATGGTAAGCATCCCTCACTTTCAATCCGAAGGTTGCGAGTTCGAATCACCAAGGAAGCAAAAGAAGTGGAAGCTCTTAGGGGAGGGTAAAAAAAAAAAAAGACTGAGATTCTTTAAATTTAATATTTTTATTAGAAATAAAATGTGATTAAAAGAACAATAACAGTAATATATTCATTAGAAAGGAGCATTTTTAAACCATTAAGTAACAATAGGGACATTTTTGGACCTAACTATTGACGATAAGGATATTTTTACACCAACGATTAACTGAGTGCATTTTTGTTCAATTTCGCATAATTCAAGGCACTTTAACCCTTTTTCATACACTTTATTTTATTCTTTGAGACGAACAAAAAAAATAATCTCTAAGGCACGTCTTTTCACTTTTTGCTAGAGACCTTTCAATGGATTCTGAATCTTTATCTAGGTCATATATATGTATGTATACAGAGGCACATTGGAGAGTTCATATAATAAGTACTTTTTGAGGCTAGGGATGATTGATATATGACGAGCACTATCCTTCGTGTTTAACCCCTAATTTTATCCCTTCTACCAAATAACTTACTTTAACTAGTAAAATTACTCGTGCTTCGCGTGGAAATTTAATATCACAAAATTTATAAAATAATAGTACTTAAAATCTATCAGTCATTAAAACTAAAACACTATATTATCTTACATACAAGGTTACATAGTAACAAACATTAATAATGTAAATGAAAATAAATATTATAACATCTTATAATTTATCATTAATAATATAAGCATAAATTAATGACTGTAAAATACATACAAGGATCTGTAACATAAGCAATGGTGTCAGTGAGCCACTCAACAGGAGCAAAGTATACGAATATTTAATTGTGCAGAAGAAGAAGAAGAGGAGGTTCAGAAATTTTGTTGTTTTAAAATGGGAGGAAATCCCTCTATTTATAGATAACAAAGGGTAGTGTGAACAAATGTTTATTGTGCCTTATCGGAAATGTTACAACTATTTGAAAAAGTACAACCTTTCGGAAAGTTCACAACATTTCATAAAAGTCACAACTTTTCATAAAGTCGCAACTCTTCATTAAAGTCTCAACTTTTCATAAAAGTCACAACTTTTGATAAAAGTCGCAACTCTTCATTAAAGTCGCAACTTTTCATAAAAGTCAAAACTTTTCATAAAATTAAAGTCACAATTTTTCATGAAAAGGGAAGGCTAGTTTGGAAATAAATAAGTTAAAAGGGAATTCTAGTAGGGTTCTCTTAATCGACTGTTATAAGAAAAAAATGTAAATTTTAGTAGGTTTTAAGAACATTTCAACAGAAATTAAATGATTTGTCATTATTACATATCTCAAGAATTTTAGATATATAATGAATGATTAAAAATATCTTGATATCTAATCATTTTTATCTTTTACATAATTTATCATAATATATGTTTGATGATATAATTGTCTTGTTAAAACTGAGTGATGTTTATATGAAGCGATTAAACATATTTTTTTCTATTTTTTTGTACATGAAAAATATAGAACTGATAGTTTTATGATTAGAATAACTCCTTGTTAAAAACAAATTATATAAAAGTTTTCGATAATCAATATTAGTTATAAATAAGTTAAGACCGCTTAAAATGTACACCACAATAATATACATAATATTTTTTAGAGACAATCTACTTGTCTGAGGTCAAACGTTCACCACTTTTCATTATTGTTACTTTGTTACTCTAACAAAATTTCTAGAAGGAGAAAAATAAATTTGAAACAACAGAAAAATAATATTGTTGACCCTTTTAGAAATTCATTCTTTATTAAATTGCTGCTCTGAAGGCCCTTCTAAATGCTTCATCAATGCAACTTTACAAACTTTTTCAGAAATATGTATGTATAGTTGTTGCATTATGAAAGTACAAGTAGATCAAAATGTTGGATTTTAGACTCATGTTAAAGAAATATTCTCGAACATTAAAAAATTAAAAATGAGTCTAGCCTAGATAACTCTAATGCTCAATAATAAATTGGGACATAAAGGACAACAAATTTATGTTAATAGACATATCTTTTGTAGCTTAAGATATTACTTTTATTTAGAGCAGTTGTAATTCATATTCTTCAAATTAAACTTACTGAAAATAGTCATAACTCACACAAAAAATATTTAGTAGAGCTGAATGAGAAGGAAAAAAAGAAGAACATTAAAAGGACGAAAGTTTTGTCCAAGTGAGATCATATACATACCAAACAAAAAATAATCAATACAATTTTAAGGAGACAACAAAACAGCGAGAAAAAACACACATTAAAGGGAGTAAACTGTGAGATATCCAATGATGAAAACAAATCATTCTAACCTGAAAAATTCTCATGTTTTAAAATAACATACCTCAGAAAATTGACTAACACTTTAATCAACTTTCAATCCTTAAAGTACTCATAATATCTAGTGATAAAATTTAGTATAAATAGATGGTGAAATGGTCTGGTGGACCCTTATACTTGTATCAGTTTGTATTCTGAGCCCTTTTACTTACACATTTGTCATCTGGACCCTTAAACTCAATAAAACACAATTTAACAAACCCCTTTGACCATTGACCAGACTTATGTGGCAGTAAGATGTCTGAGTTGGCAAAAGTGTGTAACTACACGCCTATTACGGCGAGTGAGGAACATTTTTAATTAAAAAATATTTAAAATTATAATTTTTTTTTTAAACCATTAATTAAAAAACTCCTTCTTCTTCACCGATTACACCACATTTTCAGCCATATTCATCCCCTGTCCAATCCTTTTTTTCTTTTTTTCGACAATCTATTTTTCGGCTAGATCTGGTGTGTTGGCTTAGGTTGTTGGTTTTGTGAGGTTGGAGAAGGAAAGGAAAATGGTCGTGACGTGTGGCGGAGATGAAGGCAGGTAAAGGAAGGAATATGAGTGGTTTCGCCGGCAACAATGGCGACGACGGCGATGGTTTGGGCCATGAAACAATGGGAAGGGGAGAAACTATAATGGGTAGATTTTGACGAGTTTCACGGCAGGTTGGTGTGAAATTGTATTTGTAAGCAATTTGGGATGTGAGGATTACGAAAAGTTTGGCCAGATCTGGTTGTGCGATGGCCAGATCTGGTTGTGCGGTGGTTTAGGTTGTTGTTACTGTGGAGGTTGGAGGAGGAAAGAAAAATAGTGATGGTGTGCGGCGGAGATGAAGATGGGTGAGGGAGAAAGTATATGTGATTTCGCCGGAAAAATGGCGACGACGCCTGCGATGGCTTTCTTTTGGTCGTGAAATAGGGAGAATTAGAAATGCCAATAATAAATTAAAATGTTATTATTTTACATTTTATTAAATAATTTTGGTTAATAATTTTAAAAAATAGTTATGAAATAATTATGATGTGGCATTAATATA
>JAJOOS010015694.1:0-28468 GCA_029582725.1 Solanum chiquidenum
TTTTACTCAACTCACTACTATATATCTTCTTCCTTTTGTCTTGCTATTTCCTGTCTCATCTCCTTTTTTTTTTCTAATTATATAACACTAAATTTATTCTTTACTATAAGAAAAGATTCACTACTATCTTCTTCCTTTTATCTTGCTATTTCCTGCCTCATCTGCTTATTTTTTTTTCTAATTATATCACACTAAATTTATTCTTTACTATTAGAAAAGAGAATCAAAAAAATGTATTTTTTATAACTTTTCATTTGTGAAAAAGAAAAAGAATAGAATTAGAGAACTAATTCTTCATGGTGGCATCATTTTTACGGTTCACAAATTGAATGTTAGAGGACATTTTGATGTCTTTCGATCTTTGGTTTATAGAATTCCTAAATAGGATTTCATTGTACAATTTTGATAGATTTGTTGATATAATTCTTGTTGGCATAAAATGATTAAATTTGCACAGGTATATTATAATGAGTTCATTTATATAAACAAATCAAAATTTTGATTTATCTGAAGCAGTAAATCTTCTTGTGGAATGATTCTTCAATTTTCTCAATTTACCTCCATATTGTTTGCTCTCCTGTCTGATCTCATTTGTACAAACAAATTTAAAAAAAAATTATTTGAGGTAGTAAAACTTTTCAAAAACTCAATTTACCTGAAGTAGTATATCTTCTATTGCAATGATTTTTCCATTTTGTCAACTTACTTTTAGATTATGTGCTCTCATGCATAATTTCATTTGTACAAACAAATCAAAAAACTTGATTTACATGAGGTGGTAAAACTTTTTTTTTTTACAATGATTTTTGAATTTTGTTGGTTACTTTCACATTATGTGCTCTACTATTTTATACTTTTTAATTGATTGATTGTAGTAAGTTCTTTACAACCGTTACAACTCTTAATTCTCCATTACAACAATAAAAATATCATTTATGTTAAAACTTTTCATTATCCTCTTTAAGAAATATCATTTATGTTAGATGTATTTAGTAGATTATTATATTAAAAAAAGAATAAAAAAGTTAAAAAAAAATTGAGAAAAAAGATAAATAGAATGGTGGCCATATAGGCATGCCACATCAGCTTTTCTATATTCAGCTTTATATATATATATATATAGATTTTATAGTGTACAGTGAAAGCCTTTAAATTTTTTGCTCTGTCTGGCCCATTTTTATTGGCAATAGTTGCTTTATATCCACGTGTAAGGAACTGAAATTACCTCTGCTTTTGATAAAAATAAATTGTCTTTCTCTTTGCAAAGTATAATCATCTCTATCCCTTTTTCTTTTCATCTTGAAACGGGTGTCTTTTTGCCCTTCTTTTGCATCTGTTTTTTTCTCTTCAAAGATTACATGTATTTTATGTGATGATTGTAAAATAACTATTTTTATCCTTCAATTCCTAATTTGTTTCCCGTTCTTTTTGGTATTTATTTGATTTTATGATTTTTGAATGCATTGTTGTAGGATTTTATTCTTGCATGTTACTAATTTGGTTTGATTTACTCATTGTTGTTCGAAAATTGTTTTTCCCATTTTTATTCTTCTCACTTTTCTCTTTTTCTCTTTTTCTCTTTGCAAGTTCACGTTTTTGTAGTCACAATCTGTTGGTTATTTTATTTCCAGTTCTTTTATCGTGTATTTCAGTAGTTTATGGTAGAATTTTGCACTTTCATGTTCCTAATTTCGTGTTATTTAATGATGTATGTTTTGAAAATGTATATGTACTAGACCGTGTGATGTAGTACTGTAGTGCATCTGGAGCTTTTTTGTGGGTTTTCGTTCTTTTAGAATTTGTTAATTTTTTCCTATTTGTGCAAAGTTTGAGCTCGCTATATTTGGAGTTATTTTTATTTTTAATTTTAATTTGACTTGAGAGTTGTATTGTGAATGACTTAGAAAAATAACAAAGAGAGCCTATATGTGGAGTAATGACAACTCGAAAGTGATTTCGGAGAAAGAACAAACGTATAGTTTCATCTTAAGAGTAGTTCCATATCTGAAAAAATGAGAAAAGATCATGTGAATGTAAAGTGGCGCATTTGTTTTCTTTCCTCCTTTGAATTGTTTCCCTTTCAGATCAATCTGCTAATATTAATCCATTTGACGACTAATTTTAATGTTGTTTTCTTATTTTTCTAGCATATGGCAAGATGTAAGCACAAGGGTGGACAAGCAGATTTGAAAAAACAGCATGTTCTTGGGGTCACTAGAAACCTTGTGGATGCTTCAACTGGTAATGAAAGCAAATCGCTTTTCTCCACCGTATTACAGTAACTAACAATCTTATTTTTTATGAGTTCCCTTTTGGCTCATTCAGTGTCAAATGCACAAGCAGTGCAGAGAAGAACAAGGTAAACGTTTTGTAGCACAATGTAATTATAGAAAACTTTAGTACTTAGGATAGAAAGTCGACAGCTCCATATATGTTCAAAGTTTTCTTATTTTGCATAAACCACTTTAAGTGTTTTCAATAGAGTTATAGCAGGTTATATGGCTCAGACTCTCCTAAATCGGTGTTGAATCCGTATCGAATTTTTTAAATGCATTACTTTTGGAGTATCCGACACGAAGAGTCCAAGCAACATAGCAAGCAGAAAAAGGTGTTCCGGCAAATGTAGCAGTAAGAACAAAGGTATCTGGTAAGCCAAGAGGTGACACTGTTGTTGTGCTAAACCCTGTTGTGGAAATCAAAATTCTTTAGGAGAGCCGCTTAAGCACCTCTTGAGCAGAAGAAAAGTAAAGACGACTGGAAAATTTACTTCTCCCTCTTTCACCAAAGATGAAAGATATGAATGCATTCCCTTGCCTCAATGAAATGTATAGCAAGTACTATCATTATATATACATAGCTCGATTTCTAGAAGTACCATATAAAAAAATGACAACCTTTATCAAAATGGATGAAAGCTAGAAAAATAATTCAGCCACACATATAAGTCAACTGCTGATATATTATTCCATATTTGCATCTTGTATTTTTTCACTACAGTAAAAAATAAATTGATGATTAAAATGTCAACTTTTTGTCTACTTTGTATTAAATTGTTCAGGCTGTTAGCTTGGATAGTTGTAAGTTTATCATTTTTCTAATACGATTTTCTACGGCTCACTTTATTTGTACTTAAACAGATAGTAAATACCAATGAACTCTTAACGCTTATCTTCATATTCCACATTCACATCATAGCCACTACATATCTATTTTCTCACTCATTGGTGACAAATCTAAATCTGTCACTATATGCATTAGACCACTCATTTCAGCCATGCTTGATAGAAACAAGCTGAGAATTGAACCATATTTTGGTGGACGTTTCTTCAACTGAACATTTAAATCAGGGCTCGACCCTAAACCCTTTCCTGGGTACATGTATAGGCTGCCAGAGTTGAACTAGGAAGCAGCCATAGTGGCCATGTGGCATTTTCGACTTTACCCGCCACTGGAGTCGATTTGTAAGTCAAATTTTATGGATGTTCAGAAAGAACTTGATTGATAATGTCGTTTTTTCAGTTCACAGTGCTGGTTTGATAATTGAGATCTGTTTATGTTGTAAATGTGCAGAGTCTAATCTTTTGATTGTAAAAAAAAGTGATTATATATAATCTTAGGCTATGAAAGTTATACATCACTTCTCTTGCGGTTAGTGTTTGGTTTTTAATGCTCAAATTTCCTCTTTATTCATGTTTTTTCTTTGTGGATTCGCCTCGGGAGTTCCTATCAGATATAAATAGTAGTAACAACAAGCGAATAGGATTGAAGTGACCAGTGTGTTTGACGAAATTTCCCAGTGAAAGGAAGATTGCCAACAAGTTTGTTTAACTGTTTTTCTACAACTATCTACTATCAAGCTCATCGCTTTGCATGGACGTTAATCCTCGGTATTTCTTTTGCCATGCTATTCTCTACATTATGCTTCATATTCAAAGGACATATATCTTGGATTGAAAATGAACACTCATTTAGTTGAATTGAGATATTGAATTTTCACATTTGTGTACTTGGTGTTAGAATGAGACTTATTTGAACTATCATACCATGATTCAATGGTATTGAAAAATTGAGGCTGAGTATGATGTTTTTATTAAATTTCTGTTAAAATCGTGAGTTTGAGGTGTAATTTATCCTATCTGGAACTGTTTACTCTACTAATATGTTGGTATCTCATATTGAGAAGTAAGAAATAAACTGTAATACTTATCTTAATGTGTTCTCTTTGTACATTGTTGCTATTCATGGCCCAATTCACTATATTTTTATAAAATTCTTTCATTTCTGCAGGTTTATTTGCTTTTGGCTATCAATAACTCCTGATATATTGGTGCTACTCCTGGCCCGATTCACTATATCTCTAATTTTTTGTGGAATGGTGTGAATTGTAGGCTTTAAGTGATTTGCTGATACATTACATGCTCACAGTGGTCATTCTTTTGTTTGACCAGCAACTAAGATTTCATCTGTATTGTAAGCTCTCAATTATTTAACCTATTCAGTATGTAACTTCCTGATTTAGTCTGTTGAGTTCAAGTTTTATGAATTTGACTCCTTTGTGATGCAAAGACATTTGGAATGCTTACCAGTTACTACTTTTGGATCTTTGCTCGCTTTAACAATTGTACTGTTGAGTGAGGTAAGTGACCGAAAAAACAATCAAGTTCAAGGAATTTGTAGTTTATACAGCTAAATTTATTATTTATGGAGAAGGAACTTACAATATTTTTTATTATTTTTATTTAGAAGTGGGAGTTTTGTTGGGACTAACACAACATCATATAGTGGTACAAATAGGAGTCTAAAGTGTACCATGAAACCCTTTAAATTTTAGCTTAGTCTCGCCTAATTTCATTCGCTATAGCCATTTTATATCCACGTGGAAAGAACTGCAAGTAACTCGGGATAGCTCTCTCTTTTCATCAAAACATATTCTCCATCCCCCTCTCTTTCAAACTTGAAACTGGTGAGTGTATTTGCCCCTTTTCTACATCTATTTTCTCTCTTCAAAATTTATGTTTATTGTATAATCCTAACCTAAAATACATACTTTATCCTTCAATTCCTAATGGGTATTTGTTTTCGGTTGTTGGGGTCTTATTTAGATTTTCTGATTTTTGAATGTGCTATTGTAGGATTTACTTCTTGCATGTTCCTAAATTGGTTTGAACTACTCATGGATGCTTGGAAATTGGTGTTGCCCTTTTTTTCTTCTCACTCTCTTTTTTCTTTGGCAAGTTTACATTTTTGATAGTCACAAATTTATTGGATATTTTTCTGTTAAATATTATATGAGGGTTTTGATGGGCTTATCAATAGGATTAGTATACTGGTGGTGGTTAGTGTGTGAAAAAAGTGATTAGATTTTGAAGTTTGTCTGAAATCATGAATTTTGATTTCAGATTTTCAGTGTTTCACCTTTGGGATTGCTGACTTTTTGACTACTTTGAGTATTTTGGTTTCGAATTATGAAATAAGAAAGATATTTCACATGGTATAACTTAGATTCTTCATAAATGGAAATAAATATTACATGAATAGCACAATTTTTTATCTGTCCTCTATGTTTATATTTAGTTTAAAGGTACGTTTTTTATTGAAAAAGTTTATATTAGTTGCTTGCATATCATTTTTATGGTTTCTTACTCATTGATGTTTCTTGAATTTTGTATATGTCAGGAGATTTGGGAATGTGAATGGCTATTCAAAATTCATTTATTTATTGGTAAGCACTCTAATTTGAGCTTTTTCTATTTTGTTTCTATTTTTCATGATTTTAGGGGGTAGAGAATATTGATTTCTAAAATTGGAGAATATTGATTTTCTATCTGCCTACAGCTTTTGGAATTCACTTACCATTTTCATTTTTTCATAATTTTTTAGGTTTTTATTTGTTTATTGTTGTGCAGTAGTTTTCCTTCTATATTTGTTGATTTTGATATATCTTTAAATCTTTGATCGTGTTAGTTATTTGGATAACAAACTTTGCTACTATATGGAACATGTTTTTTTATAAATTTAGGAGTAATCTTGAAAGTCTTCGGACTAATTAAGGAGGTAGGATATGAAGGAAAATAGATTCTTGAGGGAAAATTTTGATTTTCGAAATAGAAAATCTAATGAAAAATCTTCTCATACCTATGGTCAAGGATCTTTTATTTCATCTTCTAAGCTAATAGATTGCTCGCTCAAATTAATTGCATGTTTTCGAGTAGTTTTGTACTTATGTTCTTGATATGTTCAGAGATAATTAATCTAGCAGCCTCGACGTAAGTAGAGAAATATTCAGGCTTAAAAGTGTCCTTGTTCCTTATGAATTTTAAGCTGCCTCAAATGGAAGAAATTTTATTTTGAGAGTTCTATATTTGTTTTGGGATTTATAGTCTTATGAAAATTGATAAATGATCATTTTACTAGGTGACCGAAAGAATGGTTTCTAAATCATATTGAGCAAGTTAATGAAATCTAAGGGAAAGGGGGCAGTAATATATCATTTACGGGGAAATAAATTGCTCCAACAGAAGAGGTTAAGAAGGCAAAATGATTTCAAACTGTTAATTAGAGTTGAAAGACCATCAAAACATCTAAAATTTCTTTCCTCCGAAATACACCAAAAAAATACATTATGGAATCATGTGTCAGGTTTTCTTGATGGGGTTATCAACTCCTCCAATACTACAATTTTTCACTGCTTCTTAGACACTTAGGGGTAGAATCTAATTGGTGCAAGTAATTCAAATGAACATATTACAAGGAGTTGTTGGCACTGGACAGTGCAGAAATAAACGATTCACTAAGTCCAGGCTATTGAGACACATGAAACATTTGTTTACTGGTTGAAGTTTCCTCCTGTTTAGATTATCGAGGGTTAGGATAGCATTTATCACATATTTATATTATTAGTTGGTTCAATTATGTCTTACCCAAAATGTTGTTTAAGTAAATGCTTTGGCAATGCATTAGTCGATGCCAATGATGAGATATTAGTTTATTCTTAACTAAAAGACCTCCAGAATGTAACTAGAGATAATAATGAGAGGCTTTTATTTTATTCTCAACTCCTTGTGAGTGACAAATAAAGTTGTTGATATACTGACAAATATCTGAAATATATCCGAGTTTAAAGCTTTATTTAGTTATTCTACTCTTTATTTTCTGTCCATATTTGCATTGTCACATATTTTGCTGGTTAAAAAAATAAAGATAAACCCACGTTTGATGGTATAAAGAATAAGAAACAAGTTAACCTCAATTTCTCCAAGAATATTGTGGTTTAGACCTAGAGCTATCATTTTCTGTTCATATAGTGATGATGAATTTAGGTGTGAAATTCCTGCAGTAAGCATTATCTTGAACCATGAAAATAGTGAAGCAACTTCTACTACCATATCGTTATTGGCTAAGAGATGTATTCTACCTGTATGATACATGAGTTACCAACAATTACTGATTTCTCTAAGGCGCAAAGAATTGTAGTGCGCTGTCAATGTATATCACGTACATGGTGTAATCTTCAAACATGAAATATATCTATTGGGGAAGGGGTGTACAAACACTACAAAGAGAAAATGTGCAAGATATTATGTGAATTATACTATTAATGGGGGAGTGTTTCATTTGTGATTAAATTCCTTTGTCGTTCTCCTATTAGGCTATAATCATGTGTATTGCTTCTGAAAACACATGTCCTTTTTAATGTTGCTGAACTTCTATATCTACGACGATCTCTGTTGGGTACACTAAGATTGTGGATTTTTATGATTTGGCTAATCTCTTCTTTTTTCAAGAGTCGACTACTTTGTTACTCTGTACCGAATGACATAAAAGTTACTTGCCTGTGATATTTTTGGGATTAGTTGTTTGTACTTTTTTCATTCGAGTTTGAAGGTTTCAACATATCTCAACACTAGAATAAGTTTTGCCTCTCAAGAGTGGCTACACTTCTATGTATACGTGAGCATCCTCTCAGTTTTAATCTAAATTAGATGTTACTGATCCATACATGAGTAGTTCTAGAATATGTAATGCATTTGTTCCATGTAATTTTTTTTCCTTTTTATTTATTTTTTTGAAAAGCAGACAATCCTTTTTACCCAAAAAAATGAGCCAGGGCGTCTCTTCAATTTGGTAGTCTTACTTGCACATACAATTGTTAGTATTTCTTCTTTATGATTAATTTGGTTGTTGTCTATGATGATAATCTTTACATGTTTGACTACATTCATTTACTCCTATTCTTAGAAATAGTCACATATGAAGTAAAAGCTTGACAGGTTACAATCCATTGTAGAGGAATTATAAAGCATGATCTAGCTAAGGATGATTGCGGACGAGCCTTAAAAGGCTGAATTGCTAATTATGAAAGTTGGAGTCTCATAATCTCTTTGGGAATTAAGAGTTATCTGATGGCCTTTTCTTTGTAATTGAAAAGGTAGAATGGATGTGCAAGATGTGCAAGATGATAGCAGTTAAATAAATTATTCACAGTAGTGTATGCTATTGTGTGCTTTGAGTCTTACGTGTTAGATTTAGACTTTTTTGGTGCTTCTGCTTTGTTTTTCGTGGTTTCTCAACCATGTAATTATATCTTTTAGTGTTTGAAGTCTGCTATAAAACATACTAGGTTACTCTTACACTAAAGAAAGTTGAACTGTTTCATTCTCAGAAGTTCATCACCATATGTATTGTATATATATTTAATTTCCTAATTCTTTAAGTTTGTAATTATAAGTGAAGTGGAATTATATAAAATATCTTTATTTTATATATGTTGCTATGATTCAATCAAAGACATTTATAACGTAATTAACCTATTTTAGTTTATTTTTAGCCTTATTTAGAAATGAAAGTTCAGTGTAGGAACATAGCTATTAAAATTTATACTATTTGTTGCATTGCAAGTACCATTTGGTGCCATATGATGATTCACTCTATTCATGACACGTGTACAAGTATAACACATGTCTTCCCTTTGATTACCCAGAATTCACTTTGCCTTAATTTCATCGCCATGGCTGCGGAGCTTTCTTTTGGAGTTCACCGACGTCTCTTTTGTTTACAACCTTCTTTTTTCTCAACCGTGAGTTTTCAACTATTCTTTTCCTGTTAACAAAGCTAACTGTGGATGCATGTTTTGAATTTATACTCTTTATTTTCTTTTTCCCCTAAATTTGAACATTATATTGCTACAAACTATTTGTGTTCTATTCTATTCTTCACACAACTTAACAATCTGTCCGAACGTATTTCAAACTCAAAGATTGCAGGTATGGGAAAAGTAAGTAAAATCGGAAAGATAAATGACTTGCCAGCATTTAACGACTTGATTACAATTCATTTACTCGAATAGTATGAATTACACTCTTTTTAAATATTATTGTTTGAGATATTTGATGCACAAAGTGTTTGTTGTTGTGCCAGAAACAACTATATCACATTTAGTTTCTTTTTTTTGCCTTTTGACTGATGTTATTTTACAATATACTCATCTGTCATTATGTACATTATTTATTCTATTGGATAGTATTGATAAAAAATTATTTATGGGACATGTGTATTTTTGTTAGAAAAATATTGCCTCATTTTCGCACTCCTTATTTTGAAAAATATGAAATTTATAGGTATCTACTTTTTTTTTGGAGGGGATTATTCCAATGGACATTGGGTGCTCTTTTCAATGGGTGCAGGGTGTTAGGTATCATGGTCTTATTTAGGAATTTTCTTCAAGAAACACTTGCAAAAGTTGAGCCAAATGACAAGTTGTTTAAAAATAATTGCAACGAAAGTACGATGTTAAATAAAGCGAGACTTGCTCTATTGGTTTATCATGTAGGACTCTTTTGATATCTTGTTTAGTGCAGCTTTTGTTGACTGTCTTTATCGATTTTGTACGTGTTTTGTTCTTAACAATAACTTGATGCAGGTACAAAGGCATTTTGCAGTGGTTGTTAAAGAGTAAAAAGGACTTTTATGCTGATTTTGAGTGTTTTTGACCGCCTCAGTTTGTTAACTTACAGGTAAAGCAATGTGTCGTCTTATTTTCAGTTGTTTTGATAAAAGAAGGAGTTATACCTGATGATGCACTTGACTCTCTAATTCTTACAGAGTCTAATAAAGAAATTTTGGTATTGTAATTTATCTCTTGATTCATATTATTAGTATGATTATTGCAGTTAGTAAAATAGTAGTTTTCATATCGTCTTGCTTTTATGATTTTATTTTATAAGCCTTACATTTTCCTCTTTATCTGAATATTCTGTATGTTGATCCTGACTCCTGAGTCTGAAAGAGGCCTTCGAGCCTTACATGTTTAATTTTTTTTTAAAAAAAAGGAATCCTGAGTCTGAAATAGTACTAAATCTATATTAGACACTAATGCAACTAATAACATGTAAAGCTGAGGGCTGGGTTAGAGCATGATTTTGTGACAATTAAAGGTAGTTAGCTGTACTATTGAACTTGGTAATTGGTTAGAATAATGCTTAGTTTGTATTTGATGTTAAACTTTGGCCCTTTGAATGAAGATGCATTTGTCCCAATCCCCCAATTCAGATTGGAACTGGTAACATGAAAATTTTAAGTCCTTTGCTCGCTCTTTCATGGTTGACACCTGTAACAAGCATGGAGCTTCTGGTCATGTCCATTTTGTTTTCTTAAGTTACTCCCATTCTTATTTCTCTATCTCTCTCTCATACATAAAAAAAATAATCACTTTTTCCCCTTTGTGGGCCTCTAAATTTCATCAGTTTCTTCATCTACTGAACATGTTTAGAGTTGCTATATTTTTCTACCTTGATCTGGTCCCTCAATTTATTGTTTCCCCATTTAAGTTGGTTTGTCTTGAGAAAAAGTTTAATAGGTGAAATTATCAATTTTTCAGGAAGGATGTTATATGCATTGATTGCAATCAAATTTGTTTTTTTGTTTGTTTTGTTGTTACTCTTTATATTAAATTGCTTATTTTAAGGACGACAAAGTATTGTTACAACTAAAAAGGGAAAATGAAGGGTTGAACTGGGCTATTTTGAGGAGAACTAATATGATGATATCATAGATCTTTGGGAGCTTTCAGGTTCTCGAGCATGTTTACTGCAATTATAATTTGGCAATGGTGCCAACTAGATGTTTATAATCTTGAGCTATAAGTTGTGAAATTCGGATAATATTTAGCAGTATTAATCACTAACTTAAGTTGTGAAAAACAAACCCCGAGGAATAGTCACTAAACTCCAGTTTTGGTAATGAGCACTTGATGGAGTTGCATATTGATCATCATAGATCCGACTTCCTATAAACCTTGCAAAGTGCTCTACTATCTTTTGATTCTATATATGAATGTTCCTTTGAATGTATCATTCAACTATTTTTTGTAATGTAGGAATTCTTCAACCATTTGATTTTACCGGTATGCTACCATTAAAACAAATAATGCGTGACAACATGTGGAGTTAGCTTCTCTTTTTATCATTTTGAGAAATCTAGATAAGTATGTTCTGGTCTATTTAATTAGTAAGAAGATGTACTTCAAATGTTGCCCCTGCTCTTCTTTTTGAAAATGTATGTACATGAACATGATGAGGGTGTGAAGAACTTAGCATCTGTTTATCCAAACAAATAATTTTATGTAGTTCCTTTTACTGGAATCTATAATGCCATGTAAATGTGATTCTTCCAAAAAAATGTTCAATGTTTTTTGAGAAACGTAGGATCTAATCGAATGTTTCTTTGTTTTGAAGGATATCAAGCTCTTATGTACTCAATGTACCTATCAGAAAGAAAATATCACACATTTTGACAAAGGAAGAGAATCAGTTAGAGAATGCATTGTGTTATTTGTCATTGTTCAGGAGAATACATAACAAGAATGGTACTCTACTTTTAGGAAAATTTTGCTGGATAGATTTAACAAATTCTACCTAAAATAAGAAAATGAAGGAACTGATTGCTTCCATATGTGGAAGGCAGTGTTCATTAACATTCTTACATATTTGTAATTTTTTTGCACTTATAATGGCTTGGCTTCTTCAATGTCAAATATGTGTTTTTTTTTTGGTTTCCCACCTGGTGTCCAGAGCCCACATTAGAGCTCCAATTAAATTCGGATCGCGCAATGCAGGGCCCATTCGGGGGTGGCGCTCCCAACAGGATTTTCTTCATACCCAGGGCTCTATAAGTTCAATTTTTTAAAAAAAGAATCCAATGTCACTACTGTTTTATTAATTTTTTGTATTGCTTCTTTTTCTGAAATTTCTGCATACATCCAATTAATTCTAAATTTTCAGGTATGAAGTTTCGCACTCCGTCATTCCCTCTTTCAAGTAGACGATGGAGAGAGGTAGAAGGCATAGAAGTGTCAAGAGAAATGGTTACGGCAAGGCTGGGATTAATTCATTTGATGTGATTTGGATTTTTTGGTTGGCATAAAATCAGCAGTGATATCATTACTTCTATTTACTCAACTGGATTCTTATCAAGTAAAATGAGTGATGATATGTATAATTCAGAACATAAAACATGTTCTCTTGCAAGCACCAAATCTATATTCACTGAAGTCATGCACACAATTAAATGAGCGAAGGGATAAGCAATTGACTGTGAAAGTTGGTTTGCTATGTTATGTTGTATGGTTTTTATACAGCGTTGTTGGATTGTACAAGAAAGACTGATGTACCAGCTTTCTAGAGAGAGAAGTTTGAGTTGATCTAGCTAAGAAGCTCGAGGAATTTGGAAGACCTATGTAGTAGAAGTTGTTGGGAAGTACAACAAGACACTACTATTTGGCTTGTACCACTTGTGCATAATTTTTTAAAAAAGATTTGCATGTCTTTCCCTAACATTTCACATATATGATTTCCACTCATGTCAATTATACCAATCATATAAGCTTATGCAGTTTTAACTGTATGTTTTTCATATGCAAAGCATTCACTACATGAAATGTTAAGTGTTGGGCCCGTGCTAGCATGGGTCATGCCTATCTAGTTTTAAAATAAAAGAGAGTGTATTACACACACCATGATGAGAATGATATAAAAGAGAGAGGTGTGTTTCTCAAACTAAAAATTGATAGTTTAGGTATGAAACTCACACTCTCAATAGTTTAGGTATGAAACTCAAAAAAAGGGTATAGTTTAGGTGTGTTTTTGAAACTTATCTCAAAGATTTATGATTTTAAGTATCTGCATTACACGTGAATTCCTTATCAATATTTTTTTAAATAAAAAATCATATAAATAATATTAAAAATCATATAACCAAAGAAGTTCCTAAAATGTGATAAATTATCATCTTAAATAACTAACTCAACAAAGGAAGAAATTATTACGGAATTGTATGTCATAGCAATAAATTTATAAATTAGTAGTACATATAACTCAACAAAATTAGACCCCCAAATTTATAAGTTCTGCTCAATTATTTGGATAATGACATATATTTTATTTTAAATAAATTTTGGAGGGTTCAAGTTGATGATTATGACCGGCTCAAATCATCCATCAATTTGACAAAAAAAAAGATCAAGATTTTAGTTTATGGATGGGTGCAAGTGGATTAAAAAAGCTCAAGAGGTTCAAAGAGACTCTGCGTTTTTGTGGAACTTGTACATTTTCCCACTAAACTAGGGAAATTGTCAAAGGAAAAATAAAGGCAAAATTTTTTGGAGTTAAGTTAGTACTACTATTTGTTCTTTATTGAAATTATAAAATCATCCATAATTCTTGATTTATATGACAGTGACTAGGGGTGCTCATGGGTTGGTTTGGGTCGGTTATTGGTTAAAACCAAAATTAAACCAACTTAATCGATTTTAAAATTATCAAAATCAAATCAAACCACATATAATATACATTTACCGGTTTGGTGGTTATCGGTTTTGGTTTGACTTGGTTCGGTTATTCAGTTATTAACCATACACAAAAATAAAAGAAATAATTCATTCAAAATGTGAAAAAAGTGACAACAATCCATTCAAAACAAAAAATAGTTAGAATGACTTGAATTACCGAACTTTCGATCACTGAATTTACTATCAATAAAACTTTAAAATTCACTATATTGGCCTAGAAGGAAGAGACAATAACATTTTCAGTCCCACAAAAAATTGTCATAAACACTCATATTACATGAAATCAATAAGATAAATGTTTTCGCCTTGGGCATTCTTGCTTTCAATAAGTAAAGTATAAATAAATTTTAATGAAAACATATATAAATTTTTAAAATGATTTATAAAAATAATATATTAAGTATGTATATTAATAAAATATATGTATATAATTCATCAGTTCGGTTTGGTTATTTCTTCGGTTTTTTCGAATAATCATAACCAAACTAAATACTACCGATTTTCAAAAATCTAAAACCAAACCAAATCAAACCCAAATAAAATATATTTTATTTTATCGATTTGGTTTGGTTTTTCGGTTTAAATCGATTTTTATCCAAACCGTGAACACCCTATGTAGTGGCATTGAAGCCGGGGGGACACAAAATCTGGCTACCATTAATAGGTTGGTCCATATTACAAAAAGTGGAAGTAAAATACTATTAATATTAATAGCAGTATTAACTAAAATCTTGTGATTCCTCTCCTCTATATAGGCATCTTTCGTAATTTGACAACTCTCATTCTAACAACATTAATCACCGTACCATCAGTATAAATATATATGCACCTTACTATAGCCATCATGAAATTTTCCAACTAACATTAACAAGGTTTGACTATATTAAAAGAACAATTATCTTTTGATAATTACTCCGTTGTACTGAGTTTTATCTTCAACACCATATATATATATTGTAACGTCCGGGTTCCGTTTTAATAGAAATGCCAACGGGGGAAAATTTGGGGCCGGAAAAACTTTTTCGCAGTACTAGAATTTTCTCAACCTTGTCTAGATTTGGACGAAATCGGAGTAGTTGAGGTGTAGGGAAATCTGGTAACAATCGAGTGGATTGATTCTGGTTTGATTGCATGAGTGGTTAGATAACTCGTTAAGGAATCTGTGCTACTTTACGGAATTGAATTTGGATGAGTAGATCTCCGGGAATCGATCTTAGCGTGAAAGGTATTTTCTGAGCGTAGTGGGTTAGAGATGCGTTGTGAAAGGAGGTTTTGGAATTCCTTCAGGGGACTCACTGGTCTCGTTTGTGCCGCTCTAGCGGGAATATTGCCGTTGTGGCGGGGCCGTTGTGGCGGGATAGTGGCCACTGTGGCGGGAGAGCCGGGACTTAAAATCGTAGGTGCAAGTTGAGTGCTCACTGGTTCGAAAATGGCGTTGTAGCGGGACCTTGTACCGCTCTGGTGCCGCCGCTACAGTGGGATGAGTGTTGCTGTAGCGGGCTAGACGCGAATTAAGTCGTTAATAAAACCCCTAAACGACCTTATTTGGCACTTTTCGACTTCTAGAGTTGAGGAACGACCCCAAGCGATTTCTACTCATTTTGCACCATTCTTGAGGCTAAAGGTAAGTTTTTAACTCTCCGAATCCATTTTTCGATCCGTAAAACGTAATAGAATGGGTCAATGTTGATGGGGGAGGGTTTTGATCTTGAATCTACGGCGGAAACAACTCTAAATTTGATAATTGGGATTATGGGTTGATCTAGGGTTTGTTAGATTTGTTAGTAATCCGGGTAATTAGTAATTGTTTATTAATTCTCGTATTATATTGATTATTTGTAGACCTTACAACAAGCGGAAAGAATCTGAAAAGGGAAGAATCAAGTTTCTTAGGGTTTCAAGGTTGTTTCGAGGTAGGTGATGGTTGTGATTCTATGATTGTGTGATGTTTGTTTGTTCTTGCTCCATTTTGATACTTGTATATGTATGAATGTTGCAATGTTGATCACACTTGTGGTAAATGAGATAGATGAATGATGATTGCCATGAAATCATAATGTAAAATGTATGATCTTGATGATATACTTGTGATTGTGATTGTGGTGTGTGATTGAGATTGGTTGCCACATTCTGGCATAACTAACTAGGATTGGTTGCCACGTTCCGGCATAAATATGAGATCGGTTGCCATGTTCCAGCATAACATTGGGATCGGGTATCACGTTTCGATATGCTAACTGTTTAGGTTTGGGTTCCGTGAGAGGACCAATGATGTGATATAAAATGTGAAGTTGTTTGTTGATGAGCATGTTGATAATATTGTAGATGTTGATATATATTCATGTGATTATAATGTTGTTTGACTTGCTTATGTTACATTAGTGGGATAGCCGTGTGATTCTACTAGTACATTGTGGTTGTGTACTGATTTTGCACTTGCTTTTATTTTTGTTGAGTACATGGCATCTTCAAGCGGCTATTGACAAACCTCGCTTAGGAGACTAGAGATCGTCGCATCAAATATGAAAAAATATTCAAGTTTGCATATATCCAAGTAAATCCCTCAAAAAATCTCAAATCAAATTCACAACAATAAAATCCCTAAGTAATTCTTCAAGTAAGAAAATTCCTAAGTAAATCCCCAACAAAATTCATAGAACATGAATCCCCAGGTAATACCACATAAAAATTATTTCTAGATAAATTTCCAAGTAATTATTTGCAAATAAATTTATCTACTTGCTAGAAGATTAAAAAAAAAAATCCTTTTTTCATTACTTGCGAATTTACCTATGAAAATGATACTTATAAATTATTTGCCGTAAATAATTCCCCAAGTTATAATTTTGCAAAATGGTGCCAAATTTACCCATCAATTTTCAGGAAAACTATTTTTTGCAGGTAAGAAACTCTATAATTTAGGAATTTCATTTTTCCACTTGAAAATTCGTGGGAAATTTCTGCTAAATAATTCTCAAGTAAAATTCATAGGTAATTTACAGTTTTCTAGTAGTGGCTTAAACAACCCTTGGCAATGGCAATTGCAGAAGTAAGAAAGAAATCAAGAACTAAACATAACATAATAATGCAAAACTCTTAATATAATATAACTTTTCCCCAAAACCTAGTGTCACGTGTACAAACCTCTAAATAGTACAACAGATTCAAAAGAAGTACAAGTCTACTATACTGAGATAATAGAAAAACATAATCAAGAGTATGTAATGATTGTTGAGATGGTCACGAACTCCAAAGGCAAGTCTCGAATGAAGATGCAAGAGGATGATCAAGATGATCCAGACTCGTAACCTACACAAGTGTGGAAAGCAAGAGAGTAAGTATCAACCAATAATGGTACTCAACAAGCGTTCCTTCCTTAACCCTAAGTAAAGTGATATCGAACACAAGCACCCTGTCATACCTTCTGAACCTCCTCAAACTGCAATCTGCATAGAATTTAGAATCAGCCCATCCTAACAGTTTCGCAAGTAATAGAACACGTTACAAGTAATACACCATTATTCACATAGCAGAGTCTCCATAATGTCATCACAACCTGTCAGATCTAGATAACCACGAATGTTGACACTCAATTTTGACCCTTCACAATATAAATTAATCACCGAGCTTCTTAAATTCCCAACGATGTGAAATAATTGACTTTATAAAATTCAAAATATTTTCCAAGTCATTTTAAGTAATCATGTCATCTTTATGATTTTTAAACTAATATATGTATTCTATATAATTTTGTATGTATTTATTACATTTTATGAATATTCAAAAATCATCTCAAAAAGGATTTTATTTTTTAGTAAATATTTTACTAAATTAGTTTATTTTAAATTACGGTTATAATTTTGAATCATTAGTTTACAATTAAATTAATTATTTTATTTTGTTAAGATTAAGAAGCTCGTAAATTAATTATATTAATTTATCCTATTCAAATTTTAGCCTAATTTGCAAATCAACTCAATTTGGTCAACTTCTTAAATCTAATTGGCTATAATTGAAATCCGTTGGCATTCAAAATCTAACCATTTTCTTCAACTCATTTTTAAAAGACTAATTTTGGGCTAATCTAGCAACCCAACACCATTCCCAGCCCACCAACAATACAATATTTCTCCAATAAACCCAAGAGGAACTTTCACATACGGCCACTCAAAAATAGCCTAATTACTCTTCATAGCTATAGTTTGATAATTATAATTCGTAGCTACATGTTATAGGGAGGAGAGAGGCGAGTGAGACTGGGAGAGAGGAGAGAGAGGCGAACGAGAGAGGGCAAAGAGTGGGAGAGATGTGAATTGTATATGTATATCGGTATATAATTGTATATTATAGGTATGTATTTGTATATTCTGGTGAATTATACATATACAAACGTGGCTAATTATACAAACTCGAAGTCAGCCCACGTTAGTAATGTATAATGTTAGTTGCGAGTGGTAATTATAGCAAACTATAGCTATGATGAGTAATTAAGTAGTATAAGTTTGCTTAACCGCATAATTTTCCCTAAACCCAAACCCATTTAATTTCCAGCGTACAACAGCAATAAACCGCAACCTGACCCGCTACTCTCTTCTTCTCCACGCGAGAATAGCGAGCAGAAGGCTGCAAACCCAAATCGTGAGAACCCATAAATGTACAGAACCAGAAAAGAAACCCGAAAATCGCGTCTCCTTTCTCAGCGAACCCATACGCCTAGAGAAAAATCATGTCAACATCAATAGCAGCCCCAAACAGCGCAATAATACCCGCGCCGTCCTCATCGCCTGCAACAACCATCACCCGCCGTCTCCTTTTCCCCTTTTCTCGCAAGTATCAGAGTGACTTTTTCCTTTTCATCTTTTGCCTTAAAAGAGCATATCAATTCACAATTTTTGCCTGTCCCCCCCCCTCTCCCCCTTCCCCACCCCTCCCCCCCCCCACAATTTCCCTCTATATATTCATCTCTTTCTATCACTATTGAGAAGGAGGATTAAGAGAAGGTGGAGACGAGATTTTTCATTCCAAAAATAGAAGTTTATTTATTTTCCTCGAAAGGACAAAAAATTCGAGAGCTAGTTTTTATTTTGTATCGATTCTCTTCTTGTTCGAGTTAAGCTCATAGTGGTGTAAAAGCTTCACGGTCAAGCTTGTTGGTTCCATATAGCTGCTCCCGAAAAGATGAACTATATTCTTTCTGTTAGTTTATTTTAATAAAATTTCATTTTTAATCAACTCTTATATTTTTATTAAATATCTTTAGTAAAAAAATATTATTTATTTTTCAGTTAATAAAAAATAGTTTTCATGGTTTAATTGACCA
This sequence comes from Solanum chiquidenum, assembly GCA_029582725.1. Lineage (NCBI taxonomy): Eukaryota > Viridiplantae > Streptophyta > Magnoliopsida > Solanales > Solanaceae > Solanum > Solanum chiquidenum. Next base: position 19,164 of record JAJOOS010015694.1, read on the forward strand.
AGTTGGTTCGAATTATTATTTCTTAAAATGATTTAAATAAATTCTAATTAATCTAATTTTGTTAAAATCCTAATTAACCAAGTTGTTTCAATTAGGGTTTCATTTTCTTAAAATTTAAAAAATGTTCTTTTCACTACTTTCTCAAGTTAATCGAATGTTGTAAATTATTGTCATTATTATATAATAATAAATCATTTTCTTAAAAAATAGTCGAAAAAATATTTTTGTCAACTCGTAGGATAATCACGTGTTAGCGGGCATTTCAAATGCTTTAAAAACCTTCTTGAAGTGTAAATGAGAATCTCTTACCCATTTTCTCTAGATTTATAAAGATTTGATCTGTTAGAATCTTTTTAAATTAAGTTTTCTTAATTTCTTTTAAAAAAATTAAGTGACAACTCTTTTCTAAGTATTTTTCTCAAATTGTTTTACACTTAGAACATTTCAAAAAGTGATTTTTCTAAAGATAGTAAAATTACGACAGAACAGGAGTCACTTATGGCTACTTACATTTTTGCATTATTTGTTTACTTGATTTTCTTTACATGTTATACTTGCTTGTGTGATTTAGATATTTCTAGTTTGGATTCATAATAGTTGACTTAATATAGATGTTTGGATTTGGGTACCTTTAGTTAGAAACAAACTTTTATAGATACTTTATCTTTTATAAACTTCATTTGGCAAATTCTTTTTTTTTAAAAACACTTCTTTTTGCACCATTTTTAAATCCACTAGATTTATTAAGTTTTGTTCAAACTAGACAATGTCTTTCAAAATAAAATATGAAAAAACTACAGAATATGACAAACATCCCTATATATTCAAGAAAAATAGCTACATTGCTTTTTATGATATATGGATATAACTACACAATAAATAGCAAAGTTAATTATATACAAATAAATATTTTTATATATATATATATTTAATATAAATAAATATTAAATAGGAAGATTATTAATGAATGTCTAATTAATTATCGCAGACACTTTTTACGTGATCTTTTTCAATGTTTACCATCATCAATGTTTTCTCTTTCATCAATATTCATATATCATATATTTTCTGATTTTCCCCCAAATTCATTCAAATTCAAAATCCTTTTACATTATTCTGGGAGCCATTTTTGTGTTTTGTATCCATAAGGTATCTTCTAATTGCATCTTTATCTCGTTATTATGAAGATTATATATTTACTCACCTATATTTTCATCTATTTTCATAGGATTTTGATTCAAGAATTTGTATATCCATTTCAATGGTTGAAATTGGTATGAGGAGGGTTACGAGAGGTATACATTTATTTGATAAATTGTTGGACGAACTATCTTCTTTTGATTTGTGTATTACTCAACAACAAGACAAAATTGCAGGCTCTATTGTTGATATAGTGAACGAATAAAGAACAAAGAAGGTTAATGACCCTATACCCTTAAATTTGCTTGAAGAAATAGAACATACAAAATTAGTAAAGAGGAAAGAAGGTTCAGAACCTGTAGAAGTGAAAACTTATCCTGAAAAAGGAAAAATTTGGCAATCTTGATTCAAGTGGATGTGAAAAAAAGAGCAGTCGAGTAGGAACACGAGGAAAATGAGACTGAGGTTTGTATGCTTTATTTTTTTAGTTTGATGTCATTTACTTATATATATCAACACATGTATTGTGTGACATTGTCATTATGGATTGTCCTCTTGTATTGAAATTGTTAAGCAAATTGATTTCGCATGTATATAGTTGTTAAAAAATGAGTACAAGAAGAACATGAACAAAAAAGAGATTGACGGTTCTCTGATTGTCAATTATATATATATATATATATATATTGGCATTTGAATTATTATATAAGCACAAATTAAAATGTTGATCTGTGAATACAATTATATCTGAATACGTAAGTACTCTATCAAATTTAAAAAACTGATTAGGAAATTCAAGTATAGTTGGATACATTAATACTATATTTTTATAATAAAATGCTTGAGTTAACACAAAACCTCAAGTATTACAGAAAAAAATTGACCAAAAAAAGATTGATGTTTGTTGGCATTTTCAATTTTTTATATAGAAGCATACTTATACAGTTTGATACCCACAAATTGTATCTTGTTTATCATTTGTCTAATGTATCCATTTTTTTGTTTAACAACAGTATTAATGTATCCATCTTTATATACATAGATACTTGTATTGTTGTATAAGCACAAATTGAAATGTTGATTTGCGAATACAGTTATATCTGGATACATAAGTACTCTATCCAATATAAAAAAGTTGCTTAGGAAATACAAGTATAGTTGAATACACTAATATATTTCTATAATAAAAATTCTTGAGTTAACACCAAATCTCACGTATTATGGGAAAAAATTGACCTGAATACTTATACAGTTTGATACCCACACCTTGCTTATATATCTAGTTTGTCCAACGTATTCATTTTTTGTGTTTAACAACAATGTATTCAATGTATTCTATATTGGTATATTCATTTTTTGTTTAACAACTAGTGTATTCATTTTTTAAATTGTCGTCATCATATGCTAAATTTATATACTTACATTGTTTTATATATTGATACATTAAGTTTTAATAAATACTTGAATCCTGAATATATTAGTAATACTTTGAGTTTTATATGCTAACCGTACAAGTAATACATTTTTCATTTGTAGGATATCGATTTATCACAACACATTGGTGTGGTTCTCTATTACTTGCGTAAAAAAAGCAAGTACAACGTTAACATCTGATACAAATACCTAACTATTGATTGTGTGTTCAAGACAAAGATTGTTGACATTTATGTCGCATATGCTAACGTTGAAAGCAAAGTTTGTGTTGCAAACATTGAAAATGATATACGTGAATAAATAAATGACTACAAGTTAATGACTGTTATTCCATGAAATACAGTCGACAACGTGCTCATACCAGTTAATATGAAGCAGATGAACCATTGAGTATTGCTTGTTCTGTCATTAGTTGAACGACACATTCATGTATATGACTCATACACATCAGCAGGACAAGATTCTTTAGTTAGGATGGAAATTCAAAAGCTTTCTCAGCTTCTGACGATGTATCTGTCCATGTATTATGACGATAACATGGACGATACACAAGATCTGAACATTCAATTCGATGTGACATACGTGCAAGATATACCTCAGCAGTGATATGGTGCAATGTATGTTTACAAAATTGTTTCATCATTCTATGAATTGATATAGCTCTACGAAATCTGTTATTTAATAAATTATATATATGTACAGGGATTGTGGACTGTGTTTGCTTGTATTTGCAAAGTACTTGAGTGATGGCGAAGGTATTTCTGTTGAAGCCATTCATGCTGAGGTTACTTCGTACTAGATACGGTGCACCTCTTTGAGAATACATTGCAAAGAAGGTTGAAGATGGAGCTGTTAGCGACAATGAGGCACCGCCTAAGTTGAACAGATGTCATGCTCAGAAATGGACAATAGTGAAATTGGCGTGATCAACTAGTAGCCTATCTAAGTTTTTTATTTTAAGATGTTTTGAAACTACTATTTCGTTTTGGATATATGTCTAGTCGTTTTTAGCTTAAAGTATTTTAATTAATGAATAAGTGAATTTCTTTCTGGGCAATTAAGAATCGTTGACAAGCTTCATTTTTGTATGCATATTCTTTGTATCCATTTTAACTATATTTATGTATATTAGTATTTAACTATATTTTTGTATGCATATTCGTGGTATCATATTTAACTATATTTATGTATATTAGTATTTAACTATATATTTTTATATGCATATTCGTTCTCTTATTTAACTATATATATGTATATTAATATTGCTAAATAGTAATTGTTCACATGATTTAGTCTTGTTTAGCCATTTTTATCAAGGAATATCGGTAACATAACTTTGTTCAGGATGAATTTATAATCGGATTTATTATGGCTCCTAAAATATCACATTGGTTATAACATGTTCATGTTTAAAGTTAAATCCAATCAAAAACAGTTGTATGCAAATAAAATTACTTTTATTCAATAATTGTATATTTACTCAAAAGGTATATTCTAAATATATGGGTATGTATTCCTGTGTATTTTTAGTTAAATGTATTTTAGTTTTTACCTTCATTGATTTTTTAGTTAACGTTTTTTCTAAGTTTTATTCAGTCATTATTATGACGTATCAATACCACATCTTTTGAGACAACAAGAGAATGGGGTATTTAAACTGATAAGAATATGATAGGATATATCTTTAAATAAGTAATTATTAGTTCTAATGTTAATAATGGGAAGTTGCTCATTGTATGGACGTAAATAAGGATAGTGAGTTATATTTAGAGTCAATTTCTTATTTAGTTTATTGCACTTAAAGATATATTAGTGTATAAATAGAAAAATAAAAAATGTATACAATAATACAACGAATAAAAGATATAAAATGTAGTCATTTATTGTAAATAACATACTTATATCTATTAAACTTCAATAACCCTATAAATATAGTCATTTTTGTAAGTTGCTCAAAAAATATTTTGTTATAAACACTTATTTTTCTAAAACCTTTTCTGAAGGGAGCAATTTGTCAATTAATGAACAAATGTCTATTTTTTCATTTACTTTTTTTAGCCATGGATTGCAGATTTGTCTAAATTGATCTAAAGATATTATTCTTTCTTAAATCTTTTTCATCCTAATACAATTGCAAAGAAGGCTTTCAAAATAAAAATGTTTTCCAACTTGGTTACTCAATTACTTTATCTTTAGCACTCATATATGGTCGGTAACAGTTTTTAACGGATCTTAAAAGACTCGCACCCAGAGTTAGCTGGTTCTCCCCGAAATGCGTTGAGGCACAGCAGTTGACTGGACATCTAGGGGTAAAGCACGGTTTCGGTGCGGGCCGCGAGAGCGGTACCAAATCGAGGCTCTGTATCCGTCATCTCTTTGAAGAAGCTGAAAGGCTAGAAGGTCCGCTTTCGATTCAATATCTTTCTTAACACCCGGAAAATTATATGCCTCTATAGTAGCCTGCCAGGAGGAATAAAGCTTATTTCAAGTACTAATAATGTTTAACCCCTTTCCTTTTGGATAACTTGAACCCTTACCTAGAATCACTTAAGTTAAGTAGACCTTAATTGGAGTCAATTTTAGTATTACTTAGTTAAACATTTAGGTGTCCTAATTCACCGTAATTAATTAGGTGACGACTTCTTTAGTTAGTTAATAATTTGGAAATCACCAATATGTTGTACACCGTTTGGACCTCGAGTTAAAATGGGGTATAACAACGAAAACATAACAACTCACTCATAAAAGACAAGAATGACAACGAGGTGTGAATACAATACAATACAATGCAATGTCATATAGAATGTTGCATGTATGTTCTGTTGATACACTCGCTGACTAGTATCCCCGGACACATGGAGGACATATATGTCCATGCATTCACTACATAATTGCTGACTAGCAGCTCGAGAACCATGAGGGACATATTAGTCCATGCATCCATCAGAATCATTTTTCATCGGCATAAACATCAATCGCCAGAACCATTTTCCATCGGCATAAACATCAATCGCCGAAATCATTTCCCATAAGCATAAACATCAATCACCAAAACCATTTTCCACTAGCATATCAAGAATTCAAATCTCACAATAGTGTTTCAGACCAATGCAAATAAGCATGTTCATGTGTGTAATAAGAAGATGATAAATTTTACATCAATAACCAATCCACACACAATTATGGCACATCATCAAAAGTGAGTCAAGATAATCATTCAAGTGTGGCACATCACACATTATTATATCAACAAATTCATTTTTCTCCTCATGATCACTACAAATATTCGGGCAACATTTAATAACAAGTATAATATACGAAGACCTTCACCATTCCCCATTACTCCCAGTCACATAACAAGACATACAAGGTTCAATATACTTAACAAAAGGTTAAAGAGGTCCGCTTATCTTTAAAAAAAAAAAATCAACTCGGTACTATTCATGTCAATTTATCTATCTATTTATATCAATTTATTTTAATTTGTTCAAATTCAAATTAATGTGATCTACTTTTAAATTTAGATCACCCATTTATTTTCTACGTCTAAATAAAGTCAAAAGTTTAGTTTGTGGACAAGTGCAAATGGATCAAAAAGCTCAAAAGGTTCAAACAGACTTTAGCTTTTTTGTGGAAATTGTACATTTTTCCATGCTGTAGTCCCTGTGGAAACTGTCAAAGGTAAAAAGGAAGGCAAAAAATTGTGGAGTTAGTACCATTTGTTCTTATTGAATTTAAATAATATCATCCATAATACTACAAGGTAGCATTTCTTACTAGTTTTACATTACACTGTCTATTTATATGTAGTGGTATTTGTTGGATTTGTTGGATATTATATGCCCTGAGTTTTCTATCATAAATTTTTTCTCTTCCTAAAAGGAAAACTTAAAGTCTATATATTTGGATAGCCCTTTTTTCATAGGAATATGTTTAGGACTCTATAAATAGAGGTTTGTTTCTTCTAACTTAATCAGCATTCACAATGTAGTCTATTTGAGAATTTTGGTGAGGGGAAATTTGTGGGACACGAGTGATACATTATCACTTGTGTGAACCTCTTTGTATTTCGAGTGAATCGGTTGATGTTATTTCTCTCTATATTGTGTATTATCATGTTTATATAGTGAATTGCTCATCTCCTTTGTGGAGGTAGGTCGGTTGACCGAGCCACGTTAAATATTTGTGTCTTTTGGTGTATTTCTTGCTTGTCTTATTACTCATGATCTATCGAGGTTTACTTTGCTAGCTTCCGCATGATACCTAATTATTTCAGTCCTAACAAACATTGAAGCCGGGGTGACAAAATCTGGCTACCATTAATAGGTGGTTCCATATTACAAAAAGTGGAAGTAAAAATACTAATTAATATTAACAGTAGTATTAACTAAAATCTTCCTTGTGATTCCTCTTCTATGTATAGGCATCTTTCGTAATTTGACAGTTCCCCACTCTAACAGCATTAATCACCTTGGTTCACTGAGAACAAATACATGCCACAACACAGCAGGGAAGAGACAAACACCATGTCACCAAAATCACAATTGTAGACTTATAACAACGAACCATAACAAAACTTACGAAAAATCTTCCATGTGTCAGCTCCTGGGGTAACCAGTAATCTCATAGTAGTCCTTCCCAACAATCTTAGTGAATGCATCCCATCCCTCAAATCTGAATCAGTAGTTATCAAAATCCAATCGTCATCTTCATCTTCATACTTTATTGAAAACCTTTCAAGTGATATCTTAAGCCTCTTTTCCACTTCCCCCTCCAATTCTACCCTCGTTGATGAAAAGGGGAGTTGAAACTTAATGATATCACCTCTATATGCAACCTTTAAAGGCATCACTTTATCACAAGGTTTTCCTGTTGCAGTAGTTCTTTTCCAGGAGCAACTATGAAACCTGGAAGTAGTTCTTTCATTGTGGATAAAAGTATGTTTATGAAAGTCCTTGTATCTCTAGCAGACATTTTGTTGGGGGGCAGAAAGTACTCAACTACGTAAACGCTATTGTTGGTGCATTTACTTTGCAAGCAAATTGCAAAACTCTGAGTGAATCTAACTTTTTGTGCACTAGGCACCAAAGGGTACTCTTTGAAGCTTAATGTAGTAGCATCTTTGCAATAGCATGAACCTTGGGATGCAAATGCCCTCCCAACCAATGCCTTACCACTCTCAATAAGACAGAACTCAGAAACATATTCAAATTCATGATACATTGTACTCGAATGTTCATATAAGGAGGCACCAGCACGATAGAGGAGTTGTAAAGAGCCAGATCGAGAAAAAGGAATCCAACATTTGAACAAAGGGTAAACTATGTCTTTCAAAGATCTCATATAACCCGTTCTTTATTTCGTCAAGTCTATAAGATAAGCTATGAAACTAGTGGGACAAATATAATAGAGCAATGGAAATAAAAACGACTCTTTTTCTTTTTAACTTTTATTTATGTTGTTTGGTTTCGCCAAAATGAAAAAAAAAGGCAATAACACCATACCTCTGAAAGTCCAAAAAACGTGTCCCTTGATTTAGAAATGCTATATAACCCAAATGATTTGAAATTCAACCCCTATGAGGGAAAAATGAAACAAAAAAGAATAACCAATGTTCTTTGGTTGAAATCCAACAATTTAGACAACCAAAAAAGATGGGTGGGCGTGTCACGCTTGTTCTTCTTTTTTTTCTTACCATGCCTCCAACCCCATCTATCTGCCAAGAAAGTGTTCTAACTCAATTATAATACACTTAATAAATCGAAAAGCTATGAGCAAATACCATAATAAACTTGGGAAGACGTTGAGATGGTTGTGTAGATACAATCTCAAATACACCAACGTAGCGCTGATCATGGAGGTTGAACACTGGAAATGCATATTATAAGAATGAATTGCAGTTTGAAGCAGTGGAAACTCTGCAGCGGAGTAACTTTGGATGTCGGGATTATATTATCTTCTGAAAACTCGTCCAAGTAGACCTTCGTTGTAGTCGTCAATTGGAATCAAAGTATCGATACAGAGCCTCCTGTATGAAGAGAGCACATATTTGATTCGCAGTGGACAGGAAAGTAGATCCGTTGACCTTGATGGGTGCCCAGAATTGAACCACAGAAATAAGCGGACTCGACAGTTTCTCAATAACAGATTTGATCCTCAATTTCAGCAGGAGCAGCTGTATCAACAAGATAAGATTTGAGAATATAATAAACTTGATATTCACAACTCTTAACTCACAGATGAAAGGGGAGATCGTTCGTTGGTACTCCAACTCATCGTCTTGTTTTATGCTCCAAAATGCGTAGGCATTGCACTTCACTTCACACCACCCCAGTTGATTAGACATTAGGTCACATATCTATTAAGATTAACTAATTATATTGTAACTAGTACCATTAGTTAGTTAACTGCAGCACAGTTAGTTAATCACATAGCTACAATAGTAAATCGGTTAGAATGTCAAGAAGTTAGTTAGAATATTCTTTTACTATTTTGCTTAGTTGGATACAGCTGTCAACACTTTGTTCATGTGTATAAATACTTGTATCAGATAATGGAGAAGGTGCGATTTATCATTTTCTCAAAACCCAGATCTTGTGAATTGCTCTCTCTCAATTACCAATTATGGTTTCTCTGTTTTAGGGCATTCACCTTTGTTGTGAAGTTTTGTTATGGTATCAGAGCAAGGTCAGTTTCCGTCCTTCTCGAGTTAGAATTTCGCCCATTTTTTT
>JAJOOS010015695.1:0-13690 GCA_029582725.1 Solanum chiquidenum
TGCCCTTTAACTTGGCTTCAAATCACATTTATGCCCTTCAACTTTCGGTGTGCGCAAGTAGACACTTAAATTTGTATAAAGTTGAACAAATAGACACACATTTCCTACATGACATCCTTCATGTCATTTTTTATCCTACGTGATGTCCTGCGTGTATTATGCCATGTAGGACTCATGTGTCTACTTGTTCAACTTTATACAAGTTTAAATGCCTACTTGTGCATACCCTTGTGCATACCCAAAGTTGAAGGACATAAACGTAAATTGAGGCCAAGTTAAAGAGCACATTTATGTATTATGCCTAAATTAACTGCTCATTGATAATTGTGGATAAGAATAGAAAGCTTCCTCCATTCAACAAGGCACCTACAGAAAATAATTTCATGAGAAGAGTATTACTACAGGTCTTGTCAAAAATTGTCAGCACAGGATCTGTTCGTTGCCACCTTATCTCTTCAACAATAGCCTTCCATAAGACGATAACATTACGAGGCTGGGCATCCTATTCAACAAAACAGCATGTCAGTAAATCTGCCAATTTTATAGAAGGAACAAAAAGTACTCCTTTCTTCCCAATTCATGTGATATAGTTTGACTGGGCACGAAGTATAAGAAATATGGGATATGGAAAGAATTTGTAAAGTAAACTGCCCTTGAAACAAATAAATTTAAAATAGAAGAGTACACCTTTGTGAACTTTTTGTCAAATAAGTGGGACCCAACATGGGTTAAATATTGATAGTTTTATTAAACATTTGCCAAATTAGGAAATGTGACATTTTTTTGGAACTGACTAAAAAGAAAAGTGTGTCACATAAATTGGGACGGAGAGATTATCAAGAGTGCTTCATTGAATTGTCAGCCAACTCTTTGTTGTTGCTTCATTGAAGTCTCAACCATGCATAGAGAACCATGAATAGACTATAGAGAGGAAGGATAACTTGGCACTTGGGAAGTTGGGGAATTTCAAAACCTCGGAGCACTATGGTATAATCAGAAGATTTCACTGACAAACCTGGACAATTTTTAAATGGGATGGACAGGGACAGGAACATGGACTTTTTTCAGTTAAATAATCGACCACAACATAGATTGAAGATGGAGAATACTGTTTCTTCCTACTCAATATGAATGCCAAGTACACGAAAATGCTTATCTCTTTGCTTGGCTAACAGCAAAAGGCTCATACTCACACTTCTGCTTAATTCTCTACTCTTTGCTTTCCACTTACAATGCAGGTGTTTTCCCCAACAAATCAATAAAACTATTACTTAATCGGAAAAAGATGTTATATATCTCAGTAAAATTATTGTTTTCTAATTAGTTATGATTCAGTTTACGTTGTAAGTCCCAAGTTTTTTTATTTTTGCCTGAAAAAAAAAACAATACCGAGTTAAATACCGCCTGGACATGAAACACAGGTTTACAGTCTTTATGTAAAAGTGGCATACTGGCTTATATAAGGATTCTGCTCAAATTTCACAAATATACAATGTACCCACGTTTAGGTCCAATTTTTCATAGCAAGAACTAACCTACTCCTCGAGTTTTGAACATTACTCGTTAACTATCCACAGAAATCCTCGCTTGATATACGCCGTCTTGAGAATTCTCTAAAGATGGTACAAGCTAAAAGAGAGGCACCTCACAACATTGCCAGAAGAGTTTGTGAAAGAAAGAACTATTGTTGGTCAATAAAGAGTTTATTTACCTGTAGCGATGAGTAAATCGCCAGTTGTAATTTAAGAGGCTTCATAGGATCAGCTATACCACAAGGTATGACTACAACCCAACTGCAATTATAATCAGTTGTCAGCAAGTACGAAAGACAGCTTACAACGCAACAACTACGCTTAGGGTGTGTTTGGTATATAGGAAAATGTTTTTCACGAAAAATATTTTCTGGAAAATAAGTATTTTTCTTACTTATTTCTAGTGTTTGGAAATTATGCAGAAAATATAATCCCAAAACCATTTGTATATAATTTTGGCAAACACTATTGGGATTGACGTGGGGGTTAGAGGTGTGGGTGAGGGGTGTGTAGGAGGGTGGGGATTAGACAATTAGTGTTGGATGTCACTACGGAACTTGTTTTCCTATTTCCACTAGGTAAGTCATTATCCTCATTTTAAGAACTTGCTTTCCTAGAGAAAGAATTTCAAACAAATTTGGCAACCAAATATGAGACAATTGGAAAACATTTCCACACCAAACACAACCTTAATCCCAAACGGTTGAACGAGACTGCTTACATATGCCTATTTCAACAACGTTTAGCAGAATTAATTTTTTAAAATTTGCAGCATTATATAAAGAAGATCAGAGTTCAAAGAACAAACAAGGGGCGCTTATAAGAAAAGCCAAGTTAGAATCATACTGACATCTTCCTAGATAATAATTGAGGAGCTAAACCTTCAAGAAACCCTGGACCATAGAACTCCCTCATCCAGCCCGAGAAAATGCAGATTTGTCTCTAAAAGTGAAAGCAAAACAAGGATAAATGAATTTGCAAACATACAATCCAAGACAAGAAAAAGGCAGGAAAATACAAATAATCATGTGCATTCAATGTTAATGTAATTAAAGTTTGAAACTAATATCAAGTACACCTCGATAGTACGGACGACATCACTAAAACCCTTTGCTCGAGCTACTTCAAGTGGAGTTTGGCAAGCATCGTTCTTGATCAATGGATTTGCTAGTAAATGAGATTTCATAGTAAATTAGCTACATACATTAAGCAGCTGAAAACTATGCAAAAATGATACTCCCTCCGTCCCAATTTATGTGATGGTGAATTTATATGGTGGTGTTTGACTGGTTCAGAGTTTAAGAAAGAAAAATATTTTGAAACTTATGGTCTAAAATAAGTGATCGATATTTGGTGTGGCTATAAATCATCTCATTAGGGTTATATTGAGAACTTTAAAGTTAAGTTGGACCAAATATATAGAAAGGTGTCATCTTGTTGGGACTGACTATAAAGGAAAAGACTGTCACATAAATTGGGACGGAGAGAGTACTAGATTATCCAGGAATGCAGTCTGGATCCATCTACAGAGCAAAAGGAGAAACCATATTCACTTCGCAAAACTTTGAATATGCACCTCCATAGGAAAGAAGCAATTGCACAGTATCATCCAGACCTCTCTTAGCTGCATGATGTAGCGCAGTCCCAGCATGATACCCTAAAAAAGGTAAGGACTTGGAATAACGATTATCATTGTAATCAAAGCAGATTACTAGCACCTATTACAACAAAACAGTGAGGGTCGTGATCCTTCAAACCTACTGACTTAAAATTCTGGAACAGCCTCTACTGATGAGTTTAAAATTATAAGATTACAATTGGCAGAGAAAGGCATACCTGGCCGGTAAGCATTGACATTAGCACCGAGCTCAAGCAAAGTTTTTGCAACATTCAAGCCATTCGGGTTCATGCACGCTACAATCAATGGTGTCTTTCCATCTTTGTCGATCCACTAATTCAATGGGGGCACAAAATTACAGTTAGCATATATACAAAATACTCATATACCTTCCTAAAAAGTCGAATCTCTTTTATGTTCACCAAAATGGGAGTTGATGTAGAGCCAAATTTTTCAAGTAAATTGGTGCACAGAACTTGTATACTACATCTTGCACCAGTAAAAGGATTACTTGTAACACCTCCTAAAAGTTGAATTTTTTTGTATATTTGCCAAAAAGGTATTGCTACAGAGTTACATCCTTCGAGTAAATCAGGTGCATGAGTGAATATGTATACCTACAGTCTACTGACATGTACCAGTAAAAGGATTACGTATATCATCTCCTAAAAGCTGAATCTTTTGTATATTCACCGAAAGGGTGTTGAATGTTGATATAGAGTAAAATGCTTCAAGTAAATTCGTGCACTGGTGAACTTGTATACCTCCAGACTTAAGCCAGTCAAAAGATTGCTACCTTTTTTAACAAGTAAAAGACTACTTATAGCAAGCATCTCCTAGTAATTGAATCTCTTTTTATGTTTGCCAAAAGGATGTTGCTACAGAGTTAATTTTTTCGGTGCATGGGTGAATTTGGACACCTCAAGACTTGCACCAGGAATAAAAATTACTCATGGCATCTTAAAAATTGGATTTTTTAAGTATTTACAGAAAGGACGTTGAGAAATACTCCCTTCGTTCACTTCTACTTATCCGCTATACTAAAAATACATTTTCACCATTGAAAAAAATTACTTTTGATATCTCCAAAAAAACTGGAATCTTTTTCAAATTTACCCAAAAGGGTGTTGATACAGTAACCCATCTTTGTGTTCTTCCCACCCTCCAACGCACCTCATCTACACCCCACCCCCATAGCCCTCATCCCCACCCCACCCTCTATAGTATTTATCTACATTATATGCAAATGTTTTTAGTATAATAGTTTATGCTTACCTACCGAACACAAGAAAATAAGTAGGAAACTTATTTTGTAGAAAGCATTTTCCTTCAGGTCCAACACACCACAAGACTTGCACCAGTGACAAAAATTACTCATGGAATCTTCTAAAAATTGAATCTTTTTTTGTATTTACAGAAAGGGTGTTGAAAAATACTCCCTCCGTTCACTTTTACTTATCTACTATACTAAAAATGCATTTTCACCATTGAAAAATTACTTGTCATATCTCCAAAAAAATGGAATCTTTTTTAAATTTACCCAAAAGGGTGTTGATACAGTAACTCATCTTTGTGTTCTCCCCACCCTCCTAGCCCTTATCCCCACCATCCCACACCCACCTCCTACATTATATACAAATTAGAATAATATTTTATGCTTACTTACCAACACAAGAAAACAAGTAGGAAAGTTATTTTGTAGAAAACATTTTCCTTCATGTCCAACACACCCCAAGACTTGAACCAGTGACAAAAATAACTCATGGCATCCCCCAAAAAATGAATCTTTTTCACATTCTCCAAAAAGGGTATCAACAAAAAGCTAGAATTTTCAATAAAATTGGATACATGGGTGCAAATTTATATACCTCAAGACTGGCACCATCATTGTGAAGAGCTTTGATAGATTCAACATCTCCTTCAATGACTTCTTGATACAGTAACTCATTTTTTGATTGTTGTTGCCCCATTAATGAAATTGCTAAAGATTTCACTTCAAATATGAGAAAATTTTATGTGCAATCATTTGTATTTATGTGTGGCATAATCTGCACTCCCTGTAGAAAGGGGAAATTTTTTTGGCTATCAGAGAAGGAGAAAGTCTCCACGTGTCCAAGAAGAAGGGAGTGGATAGTAATATGAACGAGGTTTTATTGAAAATAATTTTATTTTTTTTGTCTGGACAGGGGAGATCTGCATAGTTCTAATCTGTTTAGATTTTATTTGTAAAATTATAGATATATTATTATTGATATGGTATATATTAACTATTTAAAAAAAATTAGTATTGGTATAAAATTTTAATAAAGAAGGTAATTTTTTTTGTTTTTAACTTTTAGGTTACTAATTCGATTTATTATGAATTGTACTTGAAATTATGTTTAAACTTAAGTAAGGGAATGTAATATTTTGGTCTTTCAATTATAAATAAAAATTTATTTTGATCTCGATGAAAAATGGCTCCATGTATTTAATTATGATTTTTATAAGTCATATTAAACTTCAAGCTAAAATATCTAATGTTTGGCCTTCACAAAGCTACACTTGGATGCAAATTTTCAATTTTAATTGCATACAATTTGACGTGACAAAAAACAAAAGATAGGAGTGAAATTGTAAACAAATAACGATACTCACTTTTTTTTTAATCCAATACACACTTAAAAACTGAGACATAAACCAAAAAAGAATGAAAATATTTGTTAGTTAACTTAAGGTAAGATGTATTGGAGAAACTAATACATTTATTAGTCATTGTATTACTATTTCTTTATTTGGTAGAATTATCAACCTATGTATAACTAATTAATACATGTATTAGTTCCGCATCCTATTAAGTATTCTGGAGAGCAAACCATGGTATTAATAATATAACGGAGCAATTTGACATCAACAAACAACTCCACAAGTAAAACACCAAATAAGTATACATCAGCTTTTAAAGGCTAAGAACCTACATGAAATCAGAAGTCATAGTACTATAGTGTTAGTTACTTTGTTTTAACAATAAAAATGAATAGTTTTAATCTTAGGATGATCTCAACTCAAGATCCAGCTAATATTTAAGAAAATTTTAACATGTTGATACCACAACGTGAATAAATAACAATATTTAAAGTTAATTTCTCAAATCGTCACTCAACCAACAACTTTTAACTCAAAAAATTACTCAATTTTGTTTTATAACACAAAGGGCACTCAAAGCGGAGAGCATAAGGCAAGGGATACCGGAAAATGAATACTTCTCCGCTAAAACCTTGTTAGATTTCATAGAGTTCACTTTTGATACTTAGCTTCCTCAAACTCAGTGCTTCTAGGGAAGTTCTCTACATAGTAGTCAATATACTTTATATTCAAGTTTTATGCACTGACATTTTATAAAATATTTATACAATTATTTTACTATCATAAAAGATCTTTACCATGTGATATATAACTTTAAAATCCATTGAAAAATTAATTACTGCTAGTAGTATTTTTCCATTTGATGAATATTACATAAGAAACTTTACTATGCGACCATTTGAGTTAGTAGAACACTATATTTCGACGGAAATCCCATTTACGAGAATCTCAATCGAGATAAATGAATAGAGCAATTCTCGAGTGTAGTGGAATGATAAAATTTATTTTTCTTTAATTTATTTAGAGTTAATGGTCAAAAATTCATTTAAAGTATCACGTTTCTAAGAATTTACTACCTAAACTATCAAGTCTTTGTGTTTTCTACCTAAACTATCACTAATATTTATCAAAATATATCTCAACTAGTTTCTGATGGGCTGTACACTCTCTTTTTTGTTTAAAATTGGTACCAAATGACACTCCACACGGATAATTAAAGGAATCAGTTGAAAATTTTAAAAATAATAATAAAAAGCAATGGTAAAGACACTCCTAAAGTATAATATTTTTTGCTACTTTCATATATGAACTATCATGTATTTATTAGTGTTTCTTATTTGAACTACCATTAATTATTTATCAAAACATACCGAAAAACTAATGAACCAAATGTCATGTGAATGAAACTTCATGGGCAAATTAAGTTATCACACGTTTTTCGATAATTCTATTCAAACACTTGGTCTAGTTTTAGCTTCGAGCAGTATATTTTAAGAAACGCAAATATCTTGATTATTTAAATATGAAAATCACAAAATGTGACACTTTCATATGTATTAGTGACCGTTATCTCATTATTTTATTACCAAATCCACAACATTTAATACTTTAGTAAATCTAATTAAGCTACATACAATATAAAATGAGAACTAATTATAATATAATTGTAACGGTAACACACCAAATTAAAAAATTACAACAATCCAAAACTTAACAAGGCCCATGGGCCTTTCTTCCCTTTAAGAAAAATTTCGCGCCAAATCCTACGTGGCAATGTAGACACATCAGCCTCCACATCAGTTTTCCCGGCAATTGGCGCCAATTCTAACATGGCAGAACTGACACGTCAGCCTCCACCTCAGCTTTCCCGCCAGAAAAATGCTACTATATAACAGTACCCCAACCCCCCCACTCACTACACCCACCTCGTCTTTCACTTTCACCCTCCATTGCTCTCTGCAACTTCTCATCAATTCGTGTTTTTGTTCATTTTTGCAATCAATGGAGTCTACAGATGCTTCTGCTTCTTCACTGTTGAATACATTCAAATCGAAGAAGAAACTTCAGATTGGATCCGACCCGGATGCATCCGGAGCTCCATCTCTAGATCCATGGAGCTCCAAAACCCCTGAGAAGACAATCGTTCCTCCTCGCCAGACTCGGAATCGGAATGCTGCGTTTTCATTGAAAGATATACGACAGGCCGCACAGAAGCTCCGGAAACCTGACCCGACCCGCCCGAATTCCCAGACTGATACATCATTGAGCTCTGTGAAAACACAGATGGAAGAAGCTTCAGCATCTAAACCGAAGAAGCCTGTAAATTCAGTAAAGCTACCAGAGAAGTAAGTTTTTTTTTGGATTTTACATAATGTGGATCTATTTGTTATTGGATCTAGAGTTTTATAAGCAAAATGAACAACGGATTCAAAAAATCCGTTTACTAAAACTTGAAATATTCATTTTTGAATTCCTAATTTCAAAATATGAAGAAATGAACACAAGAACAACAAATTCGGATTGTTTTTTGGTTTGTTTTTTCTGGTTCTAAGATTAGTGTTATTGTGTAGGTACAAATTGTTGGAGGAATTCTTTGGTGGCTTGGTGAGTTCGATTCGATTGCTGCAGTTGAAGGGTTCTTCGGCAACATTTACAAATATTAGTGCAAAGGTGGAGTGTCTAACAGATAGGTATGCAAATGATGAACATTCGTGTATGCATTTACAGATGTTTTCTCTATGGATTATATTGATAAATTGTGTGATTTCTCTGTTGATTTTGCAGGAGGTTTACTTACAATCACTTAGCACAACTGAAGTTTCTTTTACCTGAGGCTATCGAGATAAGGAAGATGCTTGTGTTCGATGAAAGGACAACCTGTATGAAGCCTGATCTTCATATTACGTTGAATGCTAATGGAGTTGAAGGAGATAAGAAGCTGAAATCCTCTCGTGGCACCGAACAACTGAGGACAGTCTTCAGCAGTCGGATTTTGGATTTCTTTAAATCCCACCCTGAGGTAAAAGAGAGATTTTAACTTGTGCAAGTTTTGACAATTGGAAAAATTACTTTGCAATGATACTTGGAATTTATAGACTTAAAGCTGTGTTGATTGAAATCATTAGAGTAGTTTGGGATGTGAAGTAGCTCTGCTAGACACAATTTTACTCGTGCAAATTTTGACAATGGAGAGTTGCTTTGCAATGATATGTAGATTTGTTAGGCCCAAGTGAGACGTGTTTGGTGTATTTAGGATTTGTCACCTTAAGTCTATGTTGTCTTGCAATTATCAGAGTAGTTTGATATGTTAAGCTAGTTCTGAGAGACGTAATTTGTATTTATAGACTTGAATCTTATGTTGATTGAAAATAATTTAGTGTAGGGATATCCCTTTTCTGCCTCCTTTGCTCCCCGAACTCCTCTAAAAGAAGGTGAAAAGAATAGGTTATTTTCAGATATTGCCTTTGCATTTCTTGAAAAACTGGTGATAACAAATGCTATTTTTGAATTTCAGGGAGATGACATTCCTGAGGAAGAACTACCAGGAGCGTTTGGTGCGTCGAAGCAAGAGCTCTTGACGAACTCATCAAGTCCTGCTGGTGCACAGTTAAAGGAGGAGACACCAATTGGCTCAATGCAGAAGCCGCTGGTAGCTGTATCTCATCTGTCTCAATCTTTCAGGAGATCCTTTTCTCATCGAGCGTCTGTTGGCATAGCAGAGAACGTAAAGCAACAAACAACAGTTTCTCAAACTTCAATTCCTCCAGTGTCAGAACCCCAGATTACCAATTGTCCCACCAACACCTCTAAATTGCTTTTGACACAAACTAGGACCACAAGATTCTCAAAACAAGGGGTTCATTCTGCTACTTTACAACCATCTCCTCTACCAGCAACTCCATTAAAAAACACAAAAAGTGAAGATGGTTCGTGTTTGTTAAATGCTGAGAGTACTCCAGCGAAACTTGCATCTACTCCAGCAAAATTGATGAGTTCTACACCTTTGCTCCAACCTTCCAAGAGATGCTATATGACTCCAGATGGTGAGTCAACTGAATCACCAAGAAAGCTAGTGAGGCGCCCCCCTCCTAGTAGGTCATTGACCTTTAATACTCCTGTAAAAAGTTCAAAAGTTGCAGAAGAAACCAGCCGGAGCAGAGAATCATCAACAGATGATGAAATCTGCGACATTCTTCCAGAGAGTCTTCTGCAGTCGGTAAGACACAAAACAAACTTCTTCCACGACAACATTTCCTTGTTAACAACATAAAAGTTGATCCTTTAGGCTGAGAGGAATTAGGATATCTATATTTCTTAGTCTAGTATTTGAAGTTGGTGGCTAATTTCTCTTGGATCTGCAGATAAGAGCAAAAGAGCAGGAGGCACTAGAGGAGCTAGATCCAGCCATATCCCAAGCAAAATGGCGCAAGAAAATGATTTCGATCTTGCCTAAGTTTTTCGACATGATTTACTTCCTATTTCACTCAATTAACCGATATGTGATTACTAAAGAAGAGCTTACACACAAAGTGATTTCGAGCCATCTAGCTATTGCTGATAAAAGTAAGCCTAGTTGATAATCATTTGAATACTTGGAGTGCCTGACAATTTGAAGCTGATTCTGACTCCAAACATTTTTCTTCTTTCTTTGCAGGAGAATTTGAAGAGCTACTCCGGTTATTGCAAGAAATAGCTCCTGAATGGATCCATGAAAAGCTGTCATCTAGTGGGGATCTTCTCTTGTGGTAAGCTTAGATTCTTGCTAAGAAGTTCAAATCTTGAACCTGCCTCTGTGTTTGACTACCTTTAAGTATTATATGCTGTCTTCTACTTCTTAGGGGCTTGACGTGATAATTTGTGTTTTCATTGCAGTGTTAGCAAGGTATCAAATGCTGAATCAATACGCACCAGGATTGCCGAAGCAAAGTGAGAGAAAGCAATGGCAAGGGGATTTGAATTCAACCCCGAATTTTCCAAGTGGAGTTGTACATGATAGTTTGGCTAACTAAATTATTTCGATACATTGCCCACTCTGCAGCATGTGACTGCAACATTTTGCTATTTAGTACAGTTTAATGTCATTTTAACTGGTTTAGCTAAGCAATTAGAGCTAAAAATAAGATTGTTAGTGAAGACTGTCTCAATATCTTACTATGTATTGGAGAACACTTTGCTTGTATATAGCCATGATGCTTCTCTTGGAATGAGAATTTGGTAATAATATATTTTTTTCAATACTGAATGTTGATTTGATTGATTTTGAGGTGAATTCTTTCTTACTTCTGAGCAATGAATTATGTAGCACTTTGTATAAACCAAATGAAACCTTGACGTCATTTTATGTTTGTTCCTCTTATCAACAAGGTATGGTGATTGTCATGAAAAAGTTCAATCAAGAAAATTTGAAGTAAAATAGAAAGTATTGTTTCAAAAGTGTATATATAAAATTTAGGCAAACATTATGGTCTCTGATTCACATTATTTTTTTTGTTATTGTTTCTCCATTGTTTTCTTTTTCTTTTACTTGAACTTGATATACTTGAGTTGAGTATTTTTGAAAAAAGTTTTTTATCTCCACGAGATAGTAGTAAAGTTTATGTACACTCTATCATCTTTAAATCCCACTTTGTGGGAATTCACTGGTATATTACAATATACGAAGGTGGGTGGGGATCGAGGTCGGGGTTGGGGGTTGAGTGTGTTGAACAGTCGAAGGATGAGTAAAAATGAAGTAGTAGCATTTATATATATATTAATGAACTTGTTTTTACCGAAAGAAATTGTTTTAAAATTTTGACCAACCAAATATAAAAATAAAAATATATATATAACATATTTTTCTTTGTACCAACACATGGTACATCATCAAAACTTTTACGTACTGTCCAATTTTTTCAAACTTACACATTACACTATAAAATCTTTTACATACCATCTAATTTTGAATATTTATTATCCGAATAACTCTCTCCTATCAAATAAATTCAAAAACATGGTAAAATGATTGATTCTTAAGTTGGTCTGGTCTATCTAACTCAAAATATGAATTATCGAACAAGAGATTTCCTTATTTTGGATGCATAGAATAAATTATAACTTTTTTTTAATATTCGTGATATTCGAGTACATAATTATTCCATCAGACACTTAAGAGAGAAGTATTTTTACGTGGCATTAAATGAAATACTGTTTCAACTAATTTATCCAAAAATAAAATAAAATGTCAATTTCTGTAATCAGCTAGGTATTTATAGTGTCAGTAGTTTTTTCTCCGGCCCTTTCACCTCCTAGTGCTACTCCTCTCCGCCGTCGCCGCCGCCGCCACCGCCACCGGCGTTGTTATTCAGCTCCAGGTACACTCTCCGGCGCATCTATATATCTTTCGTTTCCATAATTTACAATCGGATTTTGTCATTTTCACGGTTAGCACGCGAATTTTCAATCGATCCGTAACATTATAACTCTAAGATTTTATAGATTCACGAATTTTCAATTGATCGTCGATTTTATCTGAATTTTTTGGCCAAATTGTTAAAAAAAAAATTGTTTTTTTTTGCTTTGTATCGGACAGAATATTTTGATCTATTTTTGTGATTAACTTGAGGATTAGTGATTCCTGATCCACCGGAAAAAAATCACATCAACCGGAGTTTCAAATTGAATAGATTGATCATTGGCAGATATGAATTCACGAAGGTTCGTACATTTAATATGAATTTTTTTATGTTCTTATTAGGTATTTTTCGTGCATCAGCGGACAATCTGCCCTTATACTTGAATATTTGCTTTGGATGTTGACATTTGCAGATATAATATGTTCATATTAATATCCTTAGTAGTAGTAGTATTGCCATATGTTTTGCTTCCGGATGGCAAAGGTAGTACACCGGATGTCTGATAAGCACATGCCTCGAGTTCTGGTGAATAAGTCTGGTATTTGAGTGGAGAATGTTAGAGGGACTGACCTGCTATCCAGTAACTTGAATTGGAAATAATGAATTACTCAATTATCAATTAGAAGAAAAAAGCAATTCCATGAGCCTTTAGCATTTTCAAGATGGATTGGTGACTTCTTTTCTAATCTTATAGCGGTACTTTCGTGGTGTTATTCTGAGTTCTCTTGATCTAGAACCCTCAATTTACTTATAAGACAAACTGTGCAGCATTGAGGACCTAAACAGACGCAAAATGGACACGGAGGATTCATATGATCTTCTAGGATTGAGGTGTAATTGACTTATAATGATATATTTGTGCTATATTGCTAGCTTGAGCTGGTGAACAATTTTCTATCTTTGCATATAATCGTCATGAGTTTTGACTTCATCTACTAGGGACATTATGTCACTCTTTGCAACCTTATTTTCTTTTTGATATTTTTTCCCTGTTTAGCTGAAGTAGGTGTAGTGATCCCCTTTAATTTTTACTTTCTCAGATTATTGTCTGACCATATTAAACGTGCTAGTTTATCGAGGTGGAAAAGAGTCTTAGAATGTGTCATTAATATAAGATTGGGTTGGTTTAGCTTATCCTACTTATGTTTCTTTTGGTGCTAACTATCAGTTGTTCAACCTCAATTTCCAGAAAATCTATGTTCTAAAGCCTCTTAAATGTATGCAAATTTTTTGTTCCTCTAGTATTATAAGTGAATTCCTGTTTGTGTGTGTCCACTTGTTGTTCCTTACCCTTTCCTCTTTTTAAATAGTATGAGACGTAAATATACAGCTTCAGGCTTGATCCAATTTTAGTACCGTACCTTGACATTTAGCATAAACTAGCCCCTCTCCTCTGTCATATTGGCCTTGTCAGTCAGGCCGGTTTTTACCTTTACCTTGCTCCTGTCCTCTGTGCCTGTTCTTCATATGAATGTGAGAGTGGGAAACCTTCTCAGTACCAGAGCTGCTTTTTATGATGT
>JAJOOS010015697.1:0-22500 GCA_029582725.1 Solanum chiquidenum
TACTGCGTTATGAGCTTATGGTGAACACGTAAACCCTAGTTAATTTTCTCATCTTGATAACAACCGAACTTGACTTTTGTTTATTGATTGCTTACTGAGTTCTTACCATTCGTTTCACAAAACCCCCCTTTTTAGTTAATTGTTGTTTTCGTGAGTTAAAGTAAAGTCTAAACCATTTTCCTCGTGGGATCGACCCCAACCTACAAGTTGGGTTCTGTACTTGATCACGATCGCTTATGCTTCTGTAAGGAGGTGTAATTTGAGCGTATCAGGTGCCAATCACGATAGTCTGGGTCGTGCAAAGTTGGTATGAGAGCCTAGGTTTGTTGATTTTGATGTACCAAAACGAGTCTAGTAGAGTCTACCGAAATGGTACAGAGATGTCTATATTTTTCTTGAGAGGCTATAGGACTTAGGAAATCTCTCTGTTTTCTCTCGTCTCCTTTCGTGCTATAACTTGATTCCAATTGGTATCTGGCTATTCGAATTGGTATCTAATCTCCTTCACTCTTCTATCCGCAGATGGTTAACACTAGGTTCAATGACGTCAGGCTCGTGGCTCTCGTCAATGCGCCAGCTGAGGAATCGGTAGCAATAGGTTGTGGTCGAGGTAGGGATAGAGGAAGAGCTAAGGATAGAGGTCGTAGAAGGGTGGCACCTACTAGGGATGGCACACCAGTTAACAATGCTCTTATAAATGAGGTAGAAGAGAATATAGAGGTTTAGAATGAGAAGAATGTTGGATAAGAAGAAGAGGTGCAGGCTGAGACTACAGGTATTCCTCCTTTAGACCAGTGTTAGCTTAACAGATTATGTCGTTCTTGAAAGGATTGGTTGGTCCTGGAGTACATCCCTCTATTCAAGCAACTCAAGCTCCTGCCAATCCCCATATTTCTATCACTGTCCCCAAGGTGGGTGGAACTATAGGTAATAATGCTTTCTTCCGTCCTTTGTTGGGTCCTATTATGACTAGTAATGAGCATGAGATGCTGATTAAGTTCTTGAAATTGAAACCGCCTGTGTTACATGGTTATGAGAGAGAGGATGCCTATGAGTTCATCCTAGATTACTATGAAAGGCTTCATAAGTTGGGAATTGTCCATTAGCATGGATTTGAGTTTGTGACTTTTCAGCTTCAAGGTGAGGCTAAGCAGTGTGGAGAGCTTATGTGGAATGCTTATCTTCAATTTTACCCCCACTTACTTGGACCTAGTTTCATGCTCTGTTTTTAGAGAAGTATGTGCCTCGGACTTTGAGAGATCGCAAGAAGGATGAGTTCATGGCTTTGGAGCATGGTGGTATGTTAGTGGTTGCTTATTAGGCCAAGTTCCATGCTTTGTTCAAATATGCTACACAATTGGCGACTACTGAGGAAGAGAGGATCCGTCCATTTTTTAAGGGGCCAAATTCTGAGTTACAGATATTGTCTGTTCATATGACCTCTGCGGGAAAAAGTTTCAATGAGGTAACAGATTTTGTGAAGAAAGTGGAGGGGGTGAGGCGAGACGGTCAAGCGAAGGCATTGGCTAAGAAATCCAAAAATTCAGCCAACTTTCAGGGATCTTACTCCAGAGGTTCAGGGAGACCAACACTTGCAGCTCGGATAATTCAGTCCTCTATGCCCATTTCTACAGGTAATTACTCAGGAAATCCACCTCAAAATTTGATCCAGGATAGTCAGGGAGTCGCATCTTCAGCAAGCAGCAGACCATCTTTCAATCGTACTTGATATAACTGTGGAGAACCTGGGCATATGAGGAGAGATTTTCCCCATCCGCGCATGTCGGATTCCGTGGAGCAGCATATTAAAGCAGTGGTACCCGTGGGAAATGGTAATAGGCGTCCACAATGTGGGCGAGGAGGAAATCAGTGAGGCCGCGGAGGTAGGGGAAATGGTAACACTAGGAGAAGTATAATGCAGCCAGGTAGGGAAGTCGCCCGTCATGACGGCAGGGCTCAGTGTTATGCCTTTTCGAGCAAGATCGAGGCGGAGGCTTCTGACGCAGTGATCACAGGTACCATTCTTGTCTATTACCGGCGAATGTGTTATTTAATTTGGGTTCTACTTACTCTTATGTTTCCATGCAATTTGCCTCATAATTTGCTATGATTTGTGATATACTTGATGCCCCCATCCATGTTACTAGCCCAGATGGAGAGTCTGTCATAGTCACCTATGTCTATCGTGTTTTTCCTATTTTATTTATGGGTTTTCAGACTTGGGCTGATTTGGTGATTATGGATATGACTCACTTTGATATAATCTTAGGCATGATTTGGTTGTCCCCGTATTATGTTTTGGTTAATTGTAATACTAAGTATGTGACTCTAAAAATTACGGTAAGGGAAAAGTTAGAGTGGGAAGGGGTATACAAGCCTAAGCAAGCTAAGATCATATCGTCCATTCGGGCTAGGAAACTAGTAGGGTAAGGTTGTTTGGGTTGTTTGGCTTATTTGGCTCATATTCGGGATGTTGAGGTCGAATCTCCCTCTATTGAGTCTATTTCGGTGGTGTCAGAACTTACAGAAGTGTTTCCTACTTATTTGCGTGGTACGCCTCCGAATAGAGCAATAGATTTCTGTATTGATTTAGAACCTTCTACTCGTCCCATTTCCATCCCTCCGTATCGTATAGCTCCGACAGAATCAAAAGAGCTGAAGGCTGAAATCCAAGAACTTCTCAATAAAGATTCATCCGTCCTAGTGCTTCTTTGTAAGATGCTCATGTATTGTTTGTTAAGAAAAAGGATGGTAGTATAAGGATGTGTATAGATCATCGACAATTAAATAAGGTCACCATTCGAAACAAGTACCCATTGCGTCGAATAGATGATATTTTTGACCAATTGCAAGGTGCATCAGTTTTCTCTAAGATTGATCTAAGGTATGGTTACCATCATGTAACACCCCGTAACTAGAAAGAACTACAAAGAAGTTAAAAATTTGAAATAGTCATTTTTTAAAAGAATATAAAAATCTGGAAAATTTGTTAAGTATGTTAAGTTGGGTTTTTGGTCAACTTCAAACGACCATAACTCCTAGCTCAGGATGAGTTAGGTCTATTTCCAGATAATGTAGGGAAGATCTTGGAATAATATTTCCAACGCTGCTACATTTTGCGCAATTTTGAGTTTGTATGAGTGAGATATGCTCATTTGAAGTTGGAATGTTCAAATAAGGAAAGTCTAATCCGGATTTTAGAATGGCATTATGGTCTTTTCCATACCCCATGAATTAATTTCTTTTTTTGGTAATTAATTGGGGTACAAACTGATAGGATTCCGTTTACGCTTTTAGGAAATTGAGTTAGTGTTTTAGAGAAGAGAAAGGAGGAGAAGGAGCAAGAATCATCAAGTTCTTCAAGAATCGCTTGTGGATTTCATCAAGGGGTGATCCCTACGAGGTATGTGAGTTCACACAATATTGGGTTCATTCACCCCGCGCTAAACATGTTTATTTCAGTATGATTTTTGTCCTAAAAGATTGAGACTTTGATGTTCTTGAGTTGTATTCTTGAATTGCTTTCGTTCTTGAATTTGGGATGAGATTGAGGAGTTCTTGAGAGTTTAAGGTCGATTGTTAGAGTTATTTTGAGTTAGATTCTTGTGTACATGTGATGGGTATCTGAATCTAAAGAGGAATTGAGAAAAAGAATCAAATTTAGGCAATTTGGGGTTTAAAAACGAAGAAGGAACAAGTTGGGAAAATCTGGGTACCATGTCCGCATCGCGGACCTGTTCCTCAGGATTGACAAATTTTCTCCTCGTTGCGGAGTGGTCACGGACCGTTCTGCCTCAAAAATTATTTTGCGACCAAATAATTAAATGCATCTCCGCGTCGCGAACATGCTTTGAGACAGTGATTTCTTGATCTTTTCTCATGTTTAACAAAATAAAAACACTCCTAAAAATCATGAGATCTTTCCTATCACCAATGACAATC
Source organism: Solanum chiquidenum (assembly GCA_029582725.1). Taxonomy (NCBI): domain Eukaryota; kingdom Viridiplantae; phylum Streptophyta; class Magnoliopsida; order Solanales; family Solanaceae; genus Solanum; species Solanum chiquidenum. The sequence continues at coordinate 3,943 of JAJOOS010015697.1, forward strand.
CTTGAATCCATAATTCAATTCAAGGATCAGGTAAAAGTCAAGTCAAGAGAAGTTAAGAGCCAAGTCAAAAGAAGTTCATAGAGTCTTCCCACAGTCTTTTACAAATGTTTTAACCTTATTTTAAGACTTGAGTTTTGAGTCGAGTAAAGAATTAAGTTTGAACTTCATTTCTTCAAAAGAGTATATCGGTACTATGTATTCCCAAAGAGTAAAATGTTTTCCCATTTAAAGAAGAAAGGAAACCTTGATTTCCAAATAGCCCTTGAGGTAGTTGTCAGTTGAAGAGTAAATGCTTTCACAATTAAGCAAGAGAGGAAACTTTGATTTCCAAGAGAAGTCTTTGAGCTAAGTTTTGAGAAATTATCTCAAACCACAGAAAGAAGTATGTTTTTAAACATAAGAGCTAGTATCATATTTTGGGAGTAGTATTGAGCACTAATATGGGGGAAAGTTCAGACAACTCCCAGCCCCGATAAACCATGTAGCCACCATGGGTAGAAAAGGGTCATACTTTTTTAGATGATTCCTTAGTGTTTTTTAGCATAGACTACTAGATACACTTAGTAATCAGGTTTTATACCCTCGGCAAGGTATAGGACGGCCCTGGAAGCGTGAGGTAAAATATTGTATCATCACAATAGGTCTTACGTGATGGTTGTCGGTTAGAGAAGTATTTGTATTCTTATATACACAGTTGAATTGTATTTTTACATACATTTCATAGTTATATTTGTATCTTTGCATACACACATATTATTATTGTATTTCCAAATACATAGAGTTGACATCCATGTTTAAAAAGCTTTTCTTTATATTGCACTTGTTTTATACTGCTTTATATTGAATGAGTTCAGTTAAATTTGAGTTGAGTTGAGCCAGGTAAGTTCTTCAGTTTCTTTCAAGCTTATGTCTTGTTTTAGAATTCCCCTTTCATTCTCGTACATTCAATGTAATGATGCAATTTGGCCTTCATCTTCTTATGATGCAGACACAGGTAACCAGGATCAGCATCCAGCGCATCGTTGATCTAGTTGAGCTTGAGAGATGTTGGTGAGCCTCCCTGCTTCCGGAGGATCCCCCTTTTCATTACTTTATCATTTTAGTTCATTCACTACTAAAAAACACTACATTTACCTATGAACTTCATTGCTAGTATGGTACTATTTTGCTCATAGATAACTAAAATCAGTTGCTAATTCATCACAAAGTGGGTTTAGCAACAGAATCTGTTGTTTAGCTACAAAATTTTATGTCGCTAAATCTAGTTTTTTTTTAGTAGAGATTAGGATGGCGTGTGTCTTGTCCCGATATCCATCTCAGTTGTTTAGAGGCTTTATATATAGACAGTCAGATGTTAGTTCATTCTTCATTATCTTGTTATTGGCTTATGTTCAGATTTGAGTTGCCACTTTGGCTAAGTTAAATGTTTATTTCTAAAACATTATGAGTTTAGTTTGAGACAGTTGAGTTATCTTCCATTTCAATTCTTTTCTTAATGATTAAATTCTTCCGCTGAGTAAGTAAGTCATGCCAAGTGATCCCTTGGGGCTAGCAATGGTTCTCGAGTGCCAGTCCCGCCCAGGGTGTAGGCTCGGGCATGACAAACTTGGTATTAGAGCACAGAGTTCAAGAGTCCTAGGGAGTCGATGAAGTTGTTTCTATAGAGTCCTAGTTATCAGTGTGAAGCGCGCTACATCTATAATTAGGAGGCTACGACACTTAGGAAACTTTCTCACTTCTTTCACACTCATTTCATGTGTTAGAGTTTGATCTATAAAAAGTTTCTTATAACTCGTGCTTGTGTGTGTCTTTCAGATTATGCCTCCACGAAGAGTTGTCAGAGGTCGTCCTGCTAGGCATAATGTTGAGGAGGAAGGGGTACCCAATGCACCTGAATTGCAATACCAAAAAGAAGTTACCAATGCTGAGTTACATGAGGTTATCCGGATGTTGAGCCACGTTGTGACCAACCAAGCTGGGCAACAAAGAGGAGCTAGACAGGAAATGACCGATACTTCGAGGATCCGAGAGTTCTTGAGAATGAATCCTCCATGTTACACTGGTTCAAGCACTACATAGGATCCAGAGAGATTTGTTGAGGAACTGAAGACGGTATTTGAGGTTATGCACGTTGCAGATGCTAAGCGAGTAGAACTAGCTGCATATCAACTAAAAAATGTTGCTAGGACTTGGTTTGACCAGTGGAAGGAGGGTAGAGCTGAGGAAGCACAACCTGTGAGTTGGACTTATTTTGAGGAGGCATTTTTGGGGTGTTTTTTTCTCCGAGAATTGAAAGAGGCTAAGGTACGAGAGTTCCCCACACTTAAGCAAGAGTCCTAGAGCGTTCATGAGTATAGTCTGAGGTTCACACAACTTTCCCTATATGCTCTGGAGATGGTTGCTGACATGAGGAGCAGAATGAGTTTATTTGTTGTTGGACTATCCCGTCTGTCGATTAAGGAAGGTAAGGTTGCAATTTTAATATGTGACATGGATATCGCAAAATTGATGGTCTATGTGTAGCATGTTGAGGAAGAGAAGCTGAGGGATAGAGAGGAGTTCAAGAATAAGAGAACTAAGACAGGGAATGATTCCGGGCATCAGAAGAATAATGCCAACCAGTTATCCTTTCAACAGAAACAGAAGGGACCTGCTCCATCATCTGCTAGTGCACCTGCACCAAAGAATAAGAGTGAGTATAATATTCAGAATTTCAGAGCCAAACCTGCCTATTCTCAGGGTAGTATGGCTCAAGGGGGTAGCAAGCCTCTTGCATGTGCGAGAGTGTCCAAAGAACAAGAAGGGTAGTGGTAATGGGGCCAATAGAGCCCAGTCTTCTTTAGTTGCTCCACCAGACAGAGCTGCACCTAGAGGGGCTACTTCAAGTACTGGCAGAGGAAAAAACCACCTATATGCTATCACTAGTCGCCAAGAGCAAGAGGATTCGCCAGATGTTGTCACTGGTATGATCCAAGTCTTTAACTCTAATGTTTATGCTTTGACAGTTCCAGGAGCGAGTTTATCCTTTGTAACTCCGTATGTTGCGATGAATTTTGATGCTATTCCTGAGAAACTTAGTGAACCCTTCAGTGTTTCTACACCTGTCGGGGAGTCTATTCTAGCAGAGAGAGTCTATCGTGATTGTTCCATTTCTGTCAATCACAAGAGTACCATGACTGATTTAGTTGAGTTATACATGGTAGATTTTGATGTCATTCTTGGTATGGACTGACGTAATGCCTGTTATGCCTTAGATGATTGTAGAACTCGAGTTGTCAAGTTTCAGTTTCCAAATGAGCCAGTCTTAGAGTTGAAAAGCAGTTCAGCAATGCCTAAGGGTCGTTTCATTTTGTACCTTAAGGCAAGAAAGTTAGTTTCTAAGGGGTGTATCTATCACTTAGTCCAAGTTAATCACTCTAGTGTTGATATACCTCCTATTCAGTCAGTTTCATTGGTAAGAGAGTTTCCAGAAGTCTTTCTAGATGATCTTCCCAGAGTCCCTCCTGAGAGAGAAATAGACTTTGGTATAGACATTCTTCCTGATACTCGTCCTATATCTATTCCGTCATATAGAATGGCACCAACAGAGTTGAAAGAGCCTAAAGTGCAGTTGAAAGATCTCATTGATAAGGGTTTCATTTGACTAAGTGTCTCACCTTGGGGCGCTCCGGTCTTATTTGTGAGAAAACATTATGGTTCCCTTAGAATGTGTATAGATTACCGTCAGTTGAACAAGGTTACCATCAAGAACAAATATCCTCTCCCAAGGATTGATGATCTTTTCTATCAGCTTTAGGGTGCTACTTGTTTCTCTAAGATAGATCTCAGATCAGGCTACCATCAGTTAGAGTGAGGGAATGTGATATTCCAAAGACAACATTCAGGACACGTTATATGGTTATGTCCTTTGGTTTGACCAATGCACTTGTAGTATTCATGGACCTTATGAACAGAGTATTCAAACCTTATTTAGATATGTTTGTTATCGTCTTCATTGATGACATACTAATCTATTCGAGGAATAAAGAAGATCATGCTAGCCATCTCAGAATAGTTCTCCAGACTCTAAAAGATAGAGAGTTGTATGATAAGTTCTCAAAACGTGAGTTTTGTCTCGAGTCTATGGCATTCTTAGGCCACATTGTGTCTGGAGAGGGAATTAAAGTTGATACTCAGAAAATAAAGGCAGTGCAGAATTGGCCTAGACCCACATCTCCAACCGATATTAGGAGTTTCTTGGGTTTGGCTGGCTATTATAGAAGGTTTGTAGAGCGGTTCTCATCTATCTCATCCCCTTTGACCAAGTTGACTTAGAAAACAGTGCAATTTCAATGGTCTAAAGCTTGTATGAAAAGCTTTCAGGAATTGAAAAAGAGGTTGACTATTGCCCCAGTTTTGACCGTACCAGAAGGTATTCAAGGTTTTGTTGTTTATTGTGATGCATCTAGAGTTGGTTTGGGTTGTGTGTTAATGCAGAATGGCAAAGTTATAGCTTATGCTTCCAGACAGTTGAAGGTTCATGAGAAGAACTACCCAATCCATGATCTAGAGTTGCCTACCATAGTTTTTGCTTTGAAAATATGGCGATATTATCTTTATGGTGTTCTTGTGGATGTGTTCACCGATCACAAGAGTCTTCAATATGTGTTTACTCAGAAAGAGCTTAATCTCAGACAAATGAGGTGGTTAGAATTACTCAAGGATTATGACATGTGTATTCTTTATCACACAGGTAAGGCTAATGTTGTTGTTGATGCCTTGAACAGGTTGTCTATGGGTAGTACCACCCATTTTGAGGAAAATAAGAAAGAACTAGCAAAGGATTTGCATAGACTTGCACGCCTGGGAGTTCGCCTAATGGATTCCACAGAAGGAGGAGTAGTGGTGATGAATGGGGCTGAATCATCATTAGTGTCAGAAGTAAAAGAGAAGCAGGATCAAGACCCAATTTTGCTTGAATTGAAGGCAATTGTTCATAAGCAAAAAGTAATGGCTTTTGAACAAGGGGAGATGGTGTATTGAGGTACCAAGGTAGATTATGTGTACCAAGGGTAGATGAACTCCAAGAGAGGATCATGGAGGAAGCTCATAGCTCCAGATATTCTATCCATCCGGATTCCACAAAGATGTATCGCAATTTGACAGAAGTTTATTGGTGGAGTGGTATGAAGAAGGGCATTGTAGAGTTTGTTGTTAAGTGTCTGAATTGCCAACAAGTTAAATTACAGCATCAAAGGCCCGGTGATTTGGCACAAAATATATAACTTCATTACAGGCTTGCCAAGGTGTCGCAGGCAGCATGATTCTATTTGGGTGATTGTCGATAGAATGACAAAGTCAGCTTTTACTTTTTGCCTGTAAAGACTACCCATTCAGTAGAAGATTATGATAATTTGTATATTCAAGAGGTGGTAAGACTTCGTGGGGTTCCGGTCTATATTATTTCAGACAGAGGTGCGCAATTTACTGCATAGTTTTGGAAGTCATTCCAAAAAGGCTTGGGTTCAAAGGTGAACTTAAGTACTGTCTTTCATCCTCAGACAGACGGGCAAGCAAAGTGCACTATTCAAACCTTAGAGGATATGTTGAGGGCATGCGTGATCAATTTCAAGGGTAATTGGGATGATCACCTACCTTTCATCCAGTTCGCTTACAACAATAGTTACAACTCTAGCATCCAAATGGCTCCTTATGAAGCTCTTTATGGGAGAAGATGCAGATCTCCTATCGGATGGTTTGAAGTTGGTGAAGCAGGGTTGATAGGACCAGATTTAGTTCATCAAGCTATGGAGAAGGTGAAAGTCATCCAAGAGAGGTTGAAAGCAGCGCAGAGTCGTCAGAAATCCTACACTGATGTTAGGAAAAGGGAGCTTTAATATAAAGTAGATGATTAGGTCTACTTTAAAGTTTCACCCATGAAGGGTGTTATGTGATTTGGTAAGAAGGGGAAGCTTAGTCCCCGATATATTGACCCTTAAAGAATATCCAAAAGGGTTGGTAATGTAGCTTATGAGTTGGAGCTACCACAAGAATTAGCAGCGATTCATCCGGTATTTCATATTTCCATGTTGAAGAAGTGCATGGGAGATCCTTCATTGATCATAACAATTGAAGATATTAGGATCAAGGATAGCTTATCTTATGAAGAGATTACGGTCCAGATTCTAGATCGCCAAGTTTGCAAGTTGAGGACTAAGGAGTAGCATCAGTCAAAGTCCATTGGAGGAACCAATTTGTTGAGGAAGCTACTTGGGAAGCTGAGGAGGATATGAAGAAGAGATATCCAAATCTCTTCGAATCTGGAGAAGTTCCAAATTAAGGTACAAATCCTTTTCTTGGCATTTTATTTATATGTTGGCATGTTGTAATTGCATTGTGCTTGTTGGGTGTTTGAACTGTATGTTTGATGTTACGCCCTTAGCCTACTAAAAGTAAGCTCATTCGAGGACGAATGTTCCCAAGGGGGAGATATTGTAACACCCCATAACTAGAAAGAACTACAAAGAAGTTAAAAATTGGAAATAGTCATTTTTGGAAAGAATAAAAAAATCTGGAAAAATTTGTCAAGTATGTTAGGTTGGGTTTTTGATCAACTTCAAACGACTATAACTACTAGCTCAGAATGAGTATGGTGTGTTTCCAGATATCGTAGGAAATATCTTGGAATAATCTTTCCAATGCTGCTGAGTTTTCACAATTCCGAGTTCGTATGAGTGAGATATGCTCATTTGAAGTTGGGTTGTTCAAATAAGGAAAGTCTAATCCGAATTTTAAAATGGCATTATGGTATTTTCCATACCCCATGACTTAATTTCATTTTCTGGTAATTAATTGAGGTCTAAACTGATAGGATTCAGTTTACGCTTTTCGGATATTGAGTTAGGGTTTTAGAGAAGAGAAAAGAAGAAGAGAAAGGAGGAGAAGGAGCAAGAATCGTCAAGTTCTTCAAGAATCGCTTGTGGATTTCATCAAGGGGTTATCCCTACGAGGTATGTGAGTTAACACAACATTGGGTTCGTTCACCCACGCGTCAAACATGTTTATTTCAGTATGATTTTTGTCCTAAAATATTGAGACTTTGATGTTCATGAGTTGTATTCTTGAATTGCTTTCGTTCTTAAATTTGGAATGAGATTGAGGAGTTCTTGAGAGTTTAAGGTCGATTATTAGAGTTGTTTTGAGTTATATTCTTGTGTACATGTGATGGGTATTTGAATCTAAAGAGTAATTGAGAGAAAGAATCGAATATAGGCGATTTGGGGTTTGAAAATGAAGAAGAAACAAGTCGGGCAAATCTGGGTACCAGGTCCACGCGTGGACCTGTTCCTCAGGATTGACAAATTTGTTCCGCGTCGCGGAGTGGTCACGGACCATTCTGCCTCAAAAATTATTTCGCGACCAAATAATTAAATGCATCTCTGCATCGCGGACATGCTTTTAGACAGTATTTCTTGATCTTTTCTCATGTTTAACTATCTAAAAACACTCCTAAATATCATGAGATTTTTCCAATCGCATATCACAATCCTTGAATACATAATTCAATTGAATGATCAGTTAAGAGTCAAGTCAAGAGAAGTTAAGAGTCAAGTCAAAAGAAGTTCATAGAGTCTTCCAAAAGTCTTTTACAAATGCTTTAACCTTGTTTTAAGACTTGAGTTTTGAGTTGAGTAAAGAGTAAAGTTTGAAGTTCATTTCTTCAAAAGAGTATATCGGGACAATGTATTCCCAAAGAGTAAAATATTTTCATATTTAAAGAAGAAAGGAAACATTGATTTCCAAATAGCCCTTGAGCTAGTTTTCAGTTGAAGAGTAAATGTTTTCACAATTAAGCAAGAGAGGAAACTTTGATTTCCAAGAGAAGCCTTTGAGCTAAGTTTTGAGAAATTATCTCAAACCACATAAAGAAGTATGTTTTTAAACATAAGAGCTAGTATCATATTTTGGGAGTAGTATTGAGCACCGATATGGGGGAGAGTTCAGACAACTCCCAGCCCCCTTAAACCATGTAGCCATGGGTAGAAAAGGGTCATACTTTTTAGATGATTCCTTAGTGTTTTTTAGCATAGACTAGTGGATCCACTTAGTAGTCAGGTTCTATACCCTCGTCTAGGTATAGGACGGCCATGGCAGCATGAGACAAAACATTGTATCATCACAATAGCTCTTACGTGATGGTTGTCGCTTAGAGAAACTCCCACAGAAGTATTTGTATTCTTATATACACAGTTTAATTGTAGTTTTACATATATTTCAGAGTTATATTTGTATCTTTGCATACACACAGCGTATTATTGTATTTACAAATACACAAAGTTGACATCCATGTTTAAAAAGCTTTTCTTTATAGTGCACTTGTTTTATACTACTTTATATTGAAATGAGTGCAGTTAAGTTTGAGTTGAGGTGAGCTAGGTAAGTTCTTCAGTTCCTTTCAATCTTATGTCTTGTTTTAGAACTCCCTTCGCATACTCGTACATTTAATGTACTGATGCCATTTGGGCTGCATCTCCTTATGATGCAGAAACAGGTAACCAGGATCAGCATCCAGCGCATCATTGATCTAGTTGAGCTTCAGAGTTATTGGTGATCCTCCTTGCTTTCGTAGGATCCTTTTTTCATTACTTTATCAGTTTAGTTCATTAGGATGTCGTGGGTCTTGTCCCGACATCCATCTCAGTTGTTTAGAGGCTTCATAGATAGACAGTCAGATGTTAGATTATTCATCATTTTCTTGTTATTGGCTTATGTTCAGATTTGAGTTGCCACTTTGGATAAGGTAAATGTTTATTTCAAAAACATTATGATTTTAGTTTGAGACTGTTGAGTTATCTTGCATTCGAATTCTTTTCTTAATGCTTAAAGTCTTCCGCTGAGTAAGTAAGCCAGGCCAAGGGTTCGCTTCGGTCCAGCAATGGTTCTCGAGTGTCAGTCCCACCCAGGGTATAGGCTCGAGGTGTGACCCATCACCTAAAGATTAGGCTATAGGATGTGCCCAAGGCGGCGTTTAGAAGCTGTTGTGGGAACTACGAGTTTCTAGTTATCTCATTTAGGTTGACTAATGCGCCCGCAACTTTTATGAGTTTAATGAATGGGGTGTTCAAGCCATTTCTTGATTCATTTGTTATAGTCTTTATTGACGACATTTTGGTCAATTCAAAAAGTGAGGAAGAGCATGCCGACCATCTTCGTATCCTTTTGGGTATTCTTAGGAAACAAAGGTTGTATGCAAAATTTTCTAAGTTTGAATTTTGGTTGACTTTGGTTGCATTTTTAGGGCATGTAGTTTCAAAACAAGGGGTAATGGTAGATACCCAAAAGATTGAGGCGGTTAAGAATTGGGTTCGGCCTAGTTCTGTGATGGAAGTTAGGAGTTTTATGGGGCTCTCTAGTTACTATCGTCAATTTGTGAAGAACTTTGCTTCTATTGCCACTCACTTGACAAATTTGACCAAAAAGGAGATACCATTTGAATGGACTGAAAAATGTGAGGAGAGCTTTCAAAAACTCAAGACTCTCTTGACCACAGCACCTATCCTGGCACTACTGGTGAAAGGTAAATATTTTATTATTTATTGTGATGCTTCACATTTGGGTTTGGGTATTGTGTTAATGCAGGATATGAATGTTATAGCTTATGTATCGTAGATGAAGGTGCATGAGAGGAATTATCCAACACATGATTTGGAGTTGGCAACAGTAGTATTTGCTCTTAAGATCTGGAGGCATTACCTCTATGGCGTCAACTGTGAAGTGTTTACTGATCATCGTAGCTTGAGCATGTTTTAACCCAAAAAAAACTGAATTTGAGACAGTGAAGGTGGATGGAGTTACTCAAGGATTATGATGTGATCATCTAATACCATCTGGGTAAGGCTAATGTAGTGGCAGACGCACTAAGTCGAAAAGTGGTGAGTATGGGTAGTTTGGTTTTCTTTAGTGCAACTAAGCGACCTTTGGCTAAGGAAATCCAGACCTTGGAGTCTAAATTCATACAGTTGGGCATCTCATAAAAAGGTAGGGTGTTAGCTAACATTGAGGTTAAGGTCATACTCATTGAGGAGATTAAGGCCAAACAGTTTGAGGATGAAAATTTGAACGAGCTTAAGAAGAAGAATGTGATTGGTAAGGCACAGAGACCACTCTTGATACGGAAGGTGTGCTCAGTTTTAAAGGAAGGAATTGTGTTCCTCGAGTTGATGACTTGATCTAGAATTTGTTGATAGAAACCCATGGTTCGCGATATTTCATTCTTCCGGGTGTGACCAAGATGTACAGAGATTTGAAACGAATTTATTGGTGGCCGAGCATGAAGAAGGACATAGTGGAGTTTGGGGCTAAGTGTCAAAATCGCCAACAAGTAATGTATGAACATCAAAGGCCTGCAGGTTTGCTTCAAAGAATGTCAATTCCAAAATGGAAGTGGGAAAACATAGCTATGAATTTTGTGGTTGGTCTTCCCAAGACCTTGGGGAAGTTTGATTCTATTTGGGTAGTGGTGGACAGATTGACTAAGTCAGCCCATTTTATCCCAGACAGAGTAGATTATAATGCGCAGAAATTTGTTAAGGTATATGTGAAAGAGATAGTAACGTTGTACGAGGTGCCCTTTTCTATCATCTCAGACTGTGGTACCCAATTCACATCAAAGTTTTGGAGGACATTGCATGATAAATCGAGCACACAACTCACTTTTAGCATCGCCTTCCATCCACAAACGAACGGACAGTCAAAAAGGACTATTCAAGTGTTAGAAGACATGTTAAGGGAAAGTTAAGTCTATGATACATTTGTTCCTTTGAGGTTCTTGAATCTGTAGGGCCAATGGCTTATAGATTGGCTTTACCTCCTAACTTATCTAGAGTCCATCCATTATTTCATGTGTCCATGTTGAAGATATACCATGGTGATGGGAATTACATCATAAAATGGGACTCAGTTGTGTTAGACAAAGACCTTCAGTATGAGGAGGAACCAATTGTAATTATTGATTGTGATGTCCAGGAGTTGAGGACGAAGGTGATTAAGTCCGTGAAATTTCAATGGAAGCATCGTCCAATTGAAGCAGCTACTTGGGAAACTGAGATGGACATGCGAGACAAGTATCCCCAGTTGTTCGTCGATTCACGTACTACTCTATTCTTTCTTTAGCCTATTTTTCCTAAGCTTGTCACTCGCGGATGAGTGATGGGTAAATTGATATCTATCGTAACGACCGGGTCCCGTCGTTATAGAAAAGCTAATGGAAAAACTATTTGGGCTGTAAAACTTTTTCGTAGTAAGTTGGAATTTCCCAACCTAGTCCATATTTTGATGAAATTGGAGTCAGTAAGGTCTAGGGAAATCTTGTAACAATTAGATGATCTGATTATGATTCTGATCACATGAGTAGATAGCTAAGACGTTAAGGAATCCATACGACTTTACGAAATTGAATTCGGGTGCGTAGAACTCCCGAAACTGATATTAGCGTGAATTGGTAGTTTTTTAGTGTTATTGGTTGAAGGTGTGTTGTGAAATGGGGGTTTTGGAATTATTAAATTTTCTCACTATTTTCGTGCAAGCCACTAAGGCGGGATTTTCCCTCCAAGGCGGGGCCGCTATAGCGGGGTGAGGACCGTTGTGGCGGGGCAGTCGCGACTTAAGTCAGAAATAAACCCCAATGACGTTTTATTCTAAACTTTTCGACTTTGAGAGCTAGGAGACAGCCCTTGGTATTTTATTGACAATTTTTCACCATTCTTGAGGCTAAAGGTAAGGTTTTCACTCCCCGATTTGGTTTTTCGATTCGTAGAATGTAAATACATAGGTAATTATCTATGGTGAAGGATTTTGATCTGTAAATTATGGTGGAAAAAGCCCTAATCTGAGTATGGGGATTAAGGGTTTGACCTCAGATTGATGTTATTGTTTATAATCCGGGTAATTAGGCATAGTTTATTGATCCTCGCATTATTATGATTGTTGGTAGACCAAGAACAAGTGGAAAGAATCCGGAAAGGAAAGAATCAAGTTTCATAGGGGATTCAAGCTTTGTTCGAGGTAGATGATGGTTGTGATTTCAGACTGTGTGATATATGTTTGTTCTTGCTTCATTATAATGCATGTATGTATTCGAATGTTGCGTTGTTTATTTTACTAATCGTAAATGAGGATAACATAATAATTGTATGCCATGAATCATGACTTGATTGTATAATTATGAGAATGTACATTGTGATTGTTATTGTGGCTTGTTGAATGGATCAGGTGTTACGTTCCGACACACTAACTGGGATCGGTTGCCACATATCGGCATAAATATTGGAACGGGTTTCACGATCCGACACACTAACTTGGAACGGGTACCACGTACCGGTACACTAACAGTTTGGGCGTGGGTTTTATGAGAGGATTGTTGACTTGACATAACTGTGTAAATTTAGAATTGTGAATTGAAAGTTATTCATAAGTGATATTGATATTGTATATGTTGGGTGTATGCATGTTCTTATTATGTTATAATGACTTATATATGTTGCACTTAGTGGGATATTCGTGTGATCCTACCAGTACAATGTAATGTGGTTGTGTATTGATACTGTACTTGCTCTTTTTTTGTTGAGTACAGGGCATCTTCAAGTGGCTACTGACAGACCTTATTTAGAAGATCAGTGATTGTCATCGAATTCAAGGGTGAACCAGTTCTTCCGGGCTGCCATGAGTTCTCTTTTTGTTTATGTCCACATTTTCGGACTTAGACTAGTTCTTTAGATTCCTTGTGTTAGTTTGGGGGTCGTACACCTTCTTGTTTAGACTTATGGTTCTTGTTAGAGTTTTGATACATTGACTTTCAAGGCGTTATTTCCGCATTTGTTTTGTTAGACTTTTGTTGGAGTTTATGTGAACTCTATTTCTTTTCCTTAACATTTAAACCTGCTTCCATAACTTTAAATGTCTTAGTTTTGATTTAGTTGTGTAGTTCTTGGTTAGCTAATTAGTATTAATAGTTCTCCCACCGGAGGGTTAGTGTGGGTGTCAATCACGATGGTCTGGGTCGTGACAACGTCAAGGAAAGTAGTGATTCCTCAATATAGGTAACTAATTAAAATAAGACAATAGATAATATTTTTTTTAAAATGACAGTTATGTGGTTTGAATTTGGAATTTGATTTTAATTTCATTAGAAAATAATATATTTATGACAATTTTAGTAAAACAGTTTTAATAGGGACTTATGACAGTTTTTTTATTTTATTTTAAATGCTTATATAACCAAAAAGATAGAAATAGAGCTGGAAACCACCACTGCTTCCACTTCCCAATTCCCTTTTCTCAAAGAAATTTTTCCGTTTTTAGTTTTGTTGTGATTAGTTGATTGTATGCAATTATCATCCAAATAATTGTTCATATATCATATATTGATCATTATTTCTTATTGAATTATTTGTAGATAGTGATATTTCTACCTAAATATAATATTTCAATTCTTATTTTTATTCATTAATTTAATTTGTGTTTTATTTTATTTTATTAAGTTCAAGAATTTGTAATTATTGATTGTTGATTAGTTTTGCATCAGTTTTATCTAACGCCCTCGAAGGGACGATTTAGTTTTGCATCATTACTGACAGCTTGAATTTTGGATTATTGTTTCCTCATTTAAAAAAAACAATAATGAATGGTTAATCTCAAAATCAAGTGCTTAGCCGATGATTTTTGAGGATGATAAAGATCTTCTCAATTCCTTCACTGAATTTCTTTTAGATTGTGATGGTAAGTTTATGTTCATTTTGTAATAATTCTTTTCATATATCATATGTCAGAAACCTAACAATGGTAATGTAATAAGATTGAATTAAAATTAAATTAGTTTAACTAAATTAAAATATTAAGTTCATATATTTAAGTGAAAACATAAAGTGTATGTTTATAAAAGAATAAAAGAAGAAGAGAAAAAAAAGGAAAAATAACTAATCTAATCCAGGCACGTCCCTTGCCCCCATATCCCTAGTATCTCACAAACACATATATGTACCATTTTAATATTTATAGAATAAAATTTAATTTAAAATATTCATAAATTAAGTAAATAGAAAACCCTCTCAATTCATAATCTTATAACAATTTCATATTCAAAAAAAAGTTACACACGTTCTTAAAAATATTTAGAGCGCTTATTTTTTATGTATTTTCACAAAGTATGCGTAAGAGATAAAATCACGATTTTAAATATATATTTATTTACATCTATTTATATTTTAAATTGTTTTTAATTGTTTTTATTTCTCCAAACAAAAATATATTACCACACAATAAAAAAAATTGATGCTATATCAAAAAGAGAATAACTTACGCAATAAACTATTAAACAAAATTTAAACAGTGTAAGAAAAATAAGATTTAAGAGTATTTGAAATGTTTTTTTAAAAAAGATCCTGAAAAAAAAAACATAAAAACTAATCTAAATAAATGGAAACTTTTCGGACAATAAAGGTACTGATCTTTAATAGTTCAAAATATTGTCAACCTGCAATTATTTTAAAATAATTCACAAAAAAAATATTTCAATTTAATTTATTTGAAACAAGAAAATAAACATGATATTCACAATCGTACTTAAAAGCGGTTTCAGGTATAGGAGGTGTCTAATGCACAAAAGTTCTCTTATTTATTATTAGCTCTTCCTTAATTTTTTCTTTTTGTTTCTTTCATTTCAAATGAATGAATTAATATTTTTTCATTTATTATTAGTTTGCAATATGTGTTTAAACAAAAGGATCTACATCTTCTCCAAAAAAAGGTGGCTTGAGTTACTAAAGGACTATGATATGAGTGTCCTCTATCACCCCGATAAAGCGAATATGGTGGCGCTTGCTCTTAGTCTATTACCAATGGGTAGTGTTAATCATATAGAGGATAATAAGAAAGAGTTGGTGCAGGATGTTCATAGATTAGCTTGGATGGGTGTTCGATTGGTAGACTCCACCAAGGGTGGTGTTGTGGTTTAAAATGTTTCAGAATCATCTTTTGTGGCAGATGTGAAAACCAAGCAAGGTCTTGATCCGACCTTGGTTGAGTTGAAGGAAGCGGTGCTTAAAAAGTCCATAGAGGTTTTCACCCAAGGGGAGATGGCGTGCTTGGCTATCAAGGCCGTTTGTATGTTCCCAATGTAGATGACTTGAGGGAGTAGATCTTATCAAAAGCCCATAGTTCTCGATATTCCATTCACCCAAGAGCCATCGAGATTTACCGTGACTTGCAGGAGGTCTATTGGTGGAATGGGATGAAGAAGGATATTGCAGAATTTGTGGCTAAGTGTCCTCATTATCAACAAGTGAAAGTTGAACATCAGAAACCGGGAGGTTTATCCCAAGACATCATTATTCCTACTTGGAAGGGGGAAGACTTGGATATGGACTTCATTGTTGGATTACCTCACACTTGGTGACAACATAATTTTATTTGGGTCATAGTAGATCAAATGACGAAATTGGCTCAATTCATTCCCGTCAAAATTTCTTACTCAATGAAAGACTATGCTAAGTTGTATTTGAGGGAAATGGTTAGGTTGCATGGAGTGCCCTTTTCCATTATCTCCGGTCATGGTACCCAATTCACTTCTCAGTTTTGGAAATCTTTCCAAAAAGGGCTTGGTACTTCGGTTAAGCTTAGTACAGTCTTTCACCCTCAAACGGATGGGCAAGAGGAGAGTACTATCCAAACTTTGGAAGATACGATGAGAGCATGTGTAATTGACTTCAAGGTTAATTGGGATGATCACTTGCCTTTGATAGACTTTGCGTATAATAATAGTGATCACTCAAGCATTGGTGTGGCTCCATTTGAGGCTTTATATGATAGCAGGTGTAGATCTCCCATAGGCTAGTTTGAGGTGTCTGAAGTTGATTGATAGGTCATGAGTTAGTACATTAGGCTATGAGAAAGTTCGACTTATTAGAGAAAGTTTGAAAATGGCTCAAAGTCGGTAAAAGTCCTATGCCGATGTTAGGAGAAGAAAACTCGAATTTGATGTGAATGACTGGGTCGACTTGAAAATTTCACCCATGAAAGGTGTAATGAGATTTGGCAAGAAAGGTAAGCTTAGTCCCCGTGGGCTCATATCAGATTTTAGGGCATGTTGGTAAGGTTGCTTATGAAGTTGAATTGTCGAATGACTTGTCATCGGTGCACCCGATTTTCCATGTCTCTTTATTGAAAAAATGTACTGTTGATCTGACATCTATAGTTCCAGTGGAAAGTTTTGGCATAAAGGATAGCCTTTCTTATCATGAAATTCCAATTGAGATCTTAGGCCGGCAAGTGTGAAAGTTGAGAAATAATGAAATTGCTTTGGTTAAAGTCCTTTGGAAGAATCAGTTAGTTGAGGGACCTACGTGGGAGGCCGAGGCCGATATCATATCCCGTCACCCCATCTCTTTTCCTCCGTCCCTACTCCAGCTTGAGGTATTTAGTTCCTCATAGTTTAATCTTGTGGTGTCATGTGTCTTAGATATTTGCATGATTTCCTTATTTATGCATGTTCATGAAAAACTAGATTTTTGAGAAAATGAGTTAGTTTATTGATGTGTATGTGCATTTGAATATGAGTATCATATAAACCATATGATATGATGTTTTGAACATGCTTTAGCTTGAAGATGATGTTTCCTCCTCGGATATGTGCATTATGTGATTGCATTCATGTTAGGCTGATAGGTTTGAGTTCCTACCCTCTATAAGATGTCTAGAATCCATTTTGAGGACGAATGTTCCTAAGGGGGAGATATTGTAACACCTCGGATTCAAAAAGGGAGAAAATTTCAATTTTTCAGAAATCTGGTGCCAGTACCAATGGGGCCACCGACGGTCTGTAGGTCGAACCACGGACGGTAGGTAGGACCCTGGCTGGCCAATCCCAGATTCCAATAGGTTCAAAGTTTCAGTATTTTTATAGGGTTCACCAGGATGGCCCGTGGTCCTATCCACCAGGCGTTGGTAGGTCTCATAGGTGAGTCTCAAACTTAGTGGGATTTTAAGAAAATTCAACTGGATCACGGAGGCCATATATGGACCTTAGGTCGACCGATAAACCAAACATGGGTACCATCATTCGAAGGTCTAGAGAAAAAGTCTTCGACGGTCCACCAGGACGGTCCGTAAGTGAACCCACGGACCATAGGTTTCCACCGTCGATGGTGTGAGCAGTTATTTTAGTCAGGGTCTTTTGGGTTTTTTCCTAATTATTTTAATTCAATACTCTGTCGTTGAATTTTCTTAAGGGCTTTGACAATTAAGGTATGATATTCTTCATCTATGGAGCCCTTTCCTCCATAGAGTTCCTAAATTTCTCAACTTTGAAGTTAGAATTTCCCAACTGAAATTAGGGTTTTATTCTATGTTATGGGTTCCTTTTTATGTTGATTCAGTTGATTGCTTTATGATTTATTAAGAATGAATTTACATAATTCAATGATTTTAAGATGTATCCCCATGAACCCATGTATACCCACATGTTTTTTAAGCTATGATGATAATATGGGATTTTAGCCAAGAAAGAAGAAGTTTATGAAGATATGCATGTTCTTTATCAAAGTAATTAAAATGATTTCAGATGCTTTGAGAGTAAAACTGTTGATGTTGTTATGGTGAAAGTATTTCTGACATATCACTTAATACATGCATGTAAAAGGATTTTCTCACATAAGGATTCTTAAGAGTTCAAAGGTTTTCTCAATTAACTTAGAATCAAGTTTGGGAGCTATTCTAAAGAAAGCAAGCTTGGACTAGCTAGTTGAATTGCCTTCCATGAAAGATAAGTCAAGTAAATAATTATGAATATTCCGTGGAATTTATTCTTAGCACCGAGAGATATTGAGATGAAAACTCTTTAATAGCTAGAGGTCGGGATTCTAGTAGTAATCTCTGTATTCCATACATATGTGCCACCATAGGAAGATTGTCTTAGATAGACATTAGCTAGTGGATCCACGTAAGCTAGAAGTTAAGGTTCTTGTCTTGGCAAGTAAGGACACCCATTTTCGGTATGGGACAGACACCAGATTCTATGTTATAGCTCACATGGTATCTATTTCGGTTAAGGCTAATTTCCACACTACTGATGAACTAAGGTGACTTCAAGAAGTATTTTCCCAAGTGTTCAAAAGAAAAGTTTTACTTGCATTTGACCATGACTAATATAATGTTTTCTAACCCTTTTACTTATGATTTTAACTTGCTATTTGCATGAGCATTAAAAGGTCCTTTTTAGCATGATTTGTATATTTCCATGCATCACTATCATACTTGGTACATTTTTGTACTTACGCATACTCTTGCCTACATTGTTCTCTAATGTAGGGTCCAACACTCCAGGTTCTCATCCCCATGGCTAGAAGTCATTTCAGCTTTACATAGTAGTGGTGAGTTGTCATGTTTCGAGGAATGCACCTTTTAACACTTTCATTCTTTACTTTTAGATATTGTATGTGATGCCAGGGTTACGTCCCGGTCACTCTTGGTGTAATAGATGACTATTGAGATATATAGACTTCCATTTCGTTTTATACAATCTTTTGC
>JAJOOS010015697.1:25000-28166 GCA_029582725.1 Solanum chiquidenum
GTTCTTGTTGCTATTGTTATTGTTATTGTTATTATTACTATTATTATTATTATTATTAGGAAAAAGGGATAACTATACCCCCGAACTTTCAAAAATGGTATGTCTATACCCTTCATCATACTTTTCGTCCATTAATGCCCTCGTCGTCCAATAATCAGTGCACATTTACCCCTCCCACTAACGGACGACTCATTTTGTACACGTGGCGCAATCCTACACCTCAATCCAGGGTGACCAAATAGTTAACCCAAATTTAAAATACTCGTTTAACCCGCCCCATTACCCATTTAACAAACTATCTACAACCTAAAGAAAAAGGCCCATTTACTTTATCTTTTCTTCTTCCTCGCAGGTCACCGCAGTCCCCCCACCTCCTCACCCCCCTTCTTCTTCTTCTTCTTTTATCTTTCCATATACTCTTTCAATCATCTTTAAACAAAAGAGAAAGCACTGAATTTAACTTTTCTACGCAATATTTTCTTATTATAAAAAAATATTTGACAAATCAGACTTCGGAGGCAAGCATATTGGGAAGAATATTGTGTTTGATATGGACATGAGTGCTAAAGATTTTTTAGCCCTCTTTTACCCCCCTAAGTTGTCAATAAAAGAAATCAATTCGGAGATAAATGTCCTTTTATTTGAATTAGATCATCCTCTGTAAATTCAAACTAAATCTGGATGTTATTTTACTTTATTTACTATCGAAACTTGTTAAGAAAAAAATATTTTACTTCACAAAACACGTTATGTTTCAGTAAGTTTATTCAAATCTATGTTTTCCAACTCTATTTATTTTTGGAATTAATGGATGAATTTTTTTCCATCCATAACCAAAACTTCCTCCTCTACCTTTGAGTCTACCCTTGAATAACGGGTACATGGGTTTTTTCTTTAGGTTTGTAGATAGTTTGTTAAATGGGTAATGGGGCGGGTTAAACGGGTATATACAATTTGGATTAAATATTTGGTCAATCGAAATTGAGGCGTAGGATTGTGCCACGTGTACAAAATGAGTCTTCCGTTAGTGGGAGGGGTAAATGTTCAGTGATTATTGAACGGCGATGGCATTAATGGACGAAAAGTATGATAGAGGGTATTGACATACCATTTTCGAAAGTACGGGGGTATATTTGTCATTTTTCCCTTATTGTTATTGTTATTATTGTTATTTTTATTATTAATATTATTATTAATATTATTATTAAATTATTATTATTATTATTATTATTATTATAAAAAAAAAAGGAATCATACACATTAAAATTTTAAAAATAAAATAGTAACTTAGTATTTCAAAACCCTATTACATGTAATTAATGGTTTTTAATTATTTAAAAAATATATTTATTGTGGTGCTGAAACGTAGGCGTTATCACCTATTTTAAAATAATTAACTGCAATTACATGTGTTTTTTTTTTTTTGCAAAATAAATAATTTTGTAAATTTGTTTTTCAAAAATACTTTTTTTGTGGTGCTAACAGGTAGGCACAATCACCTCTCCCATTATATATATATATATATTATAAAGTCGAATAATAAATTAGGTGACATGTCTCACTTGACAACATCACTATTTTTATGTTTTTTTCCTCAAAATTTTGAACTTTCCCTTGATTTTATTGACCAAAAGTTTTACAAAAAATATTTTTTCCTCAATAATTATGGACATTTATTTCATTTCTTCAAATCTCTCTTCCTACTTTTCCTTTTGTTTTGTATTCCGTTCAATCAAAAAATGACTAACTTTTCTGATATTGTCATTTATTTTGTATTGAGGATTAATTGCATTTCTTCAATCTATCAATTTTGTATTTTTGTTCAATCTATTTTTCCTTTATTTTCTAATATCTATATGTATTTCTTCAAACCCCTCTCTCTCTTCTTACTTTTTCTTTTGTTTCTTTCAATAAAAAAAATGACTGTTGTTGTAAAAATGAATGGCCATGTAAGCTTTACATTGTGGCAAATTGATGACCAAGTAAAATTACTGTAGAAAGTTTCCTTTTCCAAGTAATGTATTACTACTCTTACTTCTACTCTCTGTTTCCTTCTTTCTTTGCTCCTTTTATTTAATTTTTAGTATTCTGTCTTTATTTTATAACACGTTATCAGCACGACTCTAATCTTCTATACACAAGCTAAGGTACGATGATTTTCTACTTATCTTCCCTCCAATATCTTGTTTGCAATACGGACTGCAAACATTCAATTTGGATACTTATTTATTAAAAGAAATTGCATTGCAGTAACAGTTTGAAAGAAATATCACAGTTAACATGTATACTGTGAATTATTCTTCATGTTATAGTTTATTATAAGGAAGGTCATGTTCTACACATATTTCAACTCATAGTAGAGTTAGGTATTTGAAATTAGTAAAGTATTAAAAAATAAATAAAGGGGGTTAGGTAATTGTGACGGAGAGTTTCTGATCCATCTTGAAATTTTATTCTTTGTAAAATAAATAAATAAATAAATTATGTGTGTAAATTATAACATTGAAACAATTTTTTCGCAAATGGAAGCATGTTCGATGACCGTAAAATTAAAATTATATTCTATGAATCTTTTGTGTTATTTGTGGTACGTTAAATACCTATACACTTTCATAGTATGTGTGGTATCTACTTTTTTGCACCACATCTCAATACAAAATTATAATCTGGATAATAATAATTATAAATGTAACTCACATAAATTTTAGTAGAACTCACGAGAATGATTATAATTCATGTTTTCTTGAAACCAATTAATTCACTTATGCGTATATATAATCACGAGGTGATATTTAAGGACTCGAGTGTGAATTATAATATATTTTGATCTATTATGCCTCTATCTTTAACTTTTGTTTTTGTTGCTATTGGTAACATAATGAAAATTGAAAAATTAAGTTATCATGTAAAGTTATGAAATGTATTACATAGAAAGTTAACGGATATATGAATTCAATATGATTGCATGTGTTTCCTAATGCATTGATTATAAAGTAAATCTCTTCACTATCTCTTTGGAGTTTAATTATTCACTCGATCAATTGATTTACATAGTTATTTTATTTTGGATAAACATGAAAGCAGAGGTATGTGAATATTTTTAATTTATGCTAAATGATTATATTCTCCTTTTCTTATCCATGATATTTGATATTAAATCTGAAAA
>JAJOOS010015698.1:0-13706 GCA_029582725.1 Solanum chiquidenum
GAAGGTTTGAAAAATTTCGCCGGAGTTAGGACTATTCTTAGTTTAAGGTGAGTCATTTGCCACGTGGAATATAATATCATACGTGGATTATTATTTTTTTCTTTTTGGCCAACGTGTACGTGTTTGTGCAACACGCTCCATACCACATCAAAAAAAGTGTTTAAAATGTTGAGTTTGGATGGGTTCAGGGGTCCAGATGACAAAATGGCAAGTATAAGGGTTCACAATACAAACAGATACAAGTACAAGGGTCCACCAGACCATTCTGCCTTCTTTATTAATGGAGGTTTTGAGTTTTTAAGGTGATGGTCTTTCAAATGAGTGGTGTTTATTGATATATTTTGAGTGAGATCTTGAAATTTTTGTGTTGGGTTTATGAATCAAAGAGAGTTTCAAAGAAACCAATCGATTCTAGATGAGTTAGGACCCAAAATTTAACATAAATTCATCAAATTTCTGGTCCCGGCTAGGGTAATGCTTCCCCATAACACCGGGAGGGCTGGGGCAATGCACCCCCATAGCGCTAGGAGGGTTGGCGCCATGCGCCAGCAGTGCGTCCCAAAGTATTACCAGTACTTTTGGGGTTGGCGTGACAAGCCACCGATGCGTCAGGGTCATCTGCCATTTTTTCTTCTTTGTTCTTCGTTCCGTATGTGTTCTTTTGAATCGTGTTATCATTCTTTCCTTGGTATTAAATCTTAAAGTCTTCATTAATCATTGAACATCCTTCATATCCTAATAATATCTCTTAAATTACATTTCAATTTAAAGAGAGATTAAGAGGAAAGTTCAAGAGGGTCCTTGAGTCAAATTTGAGAATTCTTTTGAAATCAATCATAGTTTTGAAGTAAGTCTTGAGTAAAACAGTGTGAGAATGAGAAGAGTTGTATTCATGAGTCTACATTGTATTGAGATCCTTGAGTCGAGTCGTTCATGCCCATAATTCTGCATGACCTCTATGAATTGAGTATTCTTGAGAGGAGTAGTATCGTTGAGTTCTGAGTTCCAAGTCCCTGAGTTCTTGAGTTTTAAGTTTTAACTACTGAATTTCCACATTGCTATTAAGATCCCCGAGTTGAGTCGTTCATGTCCATAACTTCGCATGAACCCTATGAATTGAGTTATAATCTTGAGAAGCTTTTTAAAGCCAACATTTGAGTTTTTAAAGAATAGATTTGAGGGAGTAAATATGAGTATTGAGAAAGTGTTTTCAAATATATATTGAGTAAGAGTATAAGGAACTAAGTATTCTCAAAGGTATTAGTTTTTACATTAATAAAAGAGAAACTTTGATTTCTAAAAAGAGTTTATGAGTTCAAAGATAATTCAGAGAAATTACCTCTTTGGAGAGGATTGTTTGAGAAATTATCTCAAAACAGAGGAAGAGTATGTTTATAAACATTGAGCATAACTATATATTATTAGGAGTAGTATTGGGCACTGATATGGGGATGAGTTCAGACAAATCACATTCCTCCTAAACCATGTATGCCAACATGGGTACAGGATCATACTTTTTAGATGAATCTTAATTGCCTCTGGGCAGAGCTTAGTGGATCTACTTAGTTGAGGTGTTCTATACCCCGGAAAGGTATAAGACAGTTTTGGGAGCGTGAGCGAGACTTTTATCATCACGTAGCTCATAGTGATGGTTGTCGGTTAAAGAATTTCCCAAATAAGAGTAAAGAGTATTTTTATTATATTTTTATACAGCATTGAGTTTTATCTCCTATTTTATAATATTTTATATATTGCATCTATCATGGTCTCTTTGTATTGAGTTGAGTTGAGGTGAGTATTACTTCCAGCCTTGTCAATTCAATTAGTTATTGCTTTCAGTTAATTGTTTAATCTAACCTTATCACATACTCGTACATTCAATGCACTGATGTCATTCGACCTGCATCATATTATGATGTAGATACAACTGTTAAGAATCATCAACAGGCATTCATTGAGGTCATGTGACATTCGAGTCATCTTTGGTGAGCCTTCTTATATTCTGGAGGTCTTCAGCTTTACCTTACAGTTAGTAGTTTTGAGATGTCGTGGGTCTTGTCTTGATATCATTTTGTAATAGTAGAAGCTTCATAGATAGATAGAGTTGAGGACTTTTTCATTATTTACTTTCTTTGAGTTATTTTACAAACTATAAGTATTCTCATTAAGTACCGTTCAGATTGACTTTTTTTAAAGTTGAGTATTCTAGTTTAATGAATGTGATTCAGTTTTAAGCTTATGTATGCTTGAGTTAGTCTTCCGCTTGTAGTCAGCCAGGATGAGGGTTCGCTTGGGGACCAGAAATGGTTCTCGAGTGTCAGCCACGTCCAGGGTGTAGACTCGAGTCGTGACAAACTTGGTATCAGATCACATAGTTCAAGTTTCCCAGGGTGTCTATGAAGATGTGTCAGTAGGATCTTGTTTGTGGTTGTGAGGGCCCACTTCTATAAATAAGGGACTACAGACATTTAGGAAATTTTTCTCTTCTTTCATACTCTAAATTGTGCAATAGAGTTGTGTCATAAGGAGCTTATTCAAACTCGTGTGTTTCTCAGATTCATTCGACTACCCCTCATACTCAAGGCAGTTGAAAAGTAAAGCCAGTTCCATATCATTGAGTTACTCTCAGCAAAAGTCTTGAGGAAGTCATGAGAATGTAGAGGGTCTTGAGAGAAGCCTGTGAGTGAGAAGAGTGTTGAGTTTTGAAAGAATGCAGTCTTATCCATATGATTCATGTGTTCGAGCTAAAAGCAAGATGTATTCCACGACTCTTTTCCCTAAACTTGTTTCAGTTTAGGCCCTTATGAGGAAGTGTGTTTTAGAGCTTGGGTAGTATTTGCACCCGAAAAGATAGTATGAGCTATGAGATTATAAGCAGTAGTAGTAAGAGTGCCCAAACTTAAAAGAATGCATGCAGAGGTTCAGTATCTAAGAAAGGGATATAGTGATGATGCAAATCATATTGTTACAGTCATACACCTAGTGAGTTATTAATGAGTATTTTTCCCTTATAAGGTAGACTAAGAGGGGATAAGTTTGTGTAAATTTCATGATAGGAGGTACAGTAAGGGTTACCAGTTAGGATGAGTTAGACTATATTTTAACTAGAAAGGAATTTATGATGATGTGTCATTGTGTTAGTAACGACCAAGTGTATGTGTTGAATAGAAGAGTAGAAGTATTCATTAGGTGATAGATCTAAGCCAGGCTTATGATTTTTTAGGGAGAGCCCATAATATTCAATGTTTTATAGAACTAATAAGGCAATGATGTATAGTGAATGAGTAAATAGTACTTAAGTTGTGAAGTGGAATGTGGCAGTAATATGTAAGGATGTAGACTGAGAGACAAAGATTGACTACTTATCATGAGGTTTTAGTGGGTGAGTGTTTCTAAATTTTTATTTAGTAGTTGTAAGTTGGCATTATAAGCGAGCAATCATATTAATATTCGGGTTTAGTAATAAATATTAAGCTTGAATTTGAGATGAATGTCGTGATCAAAAGAATGGCAACATGAGGGTGATGAAGTTAGTCTTGAGATCTAATCTGGTAGACTTGACATAGAGTAGGTGAGGAATTGAGATGTTAGCTACAATGAATATGAGTGGTACAAGTGAGAGATCTTAACTTTTAGATAAGGGCATAGAAGTTTGGCTAAGTCGTAAGAGTAACAAGAGCATTAAGAGGTGTACCGAGATTGTATGTAATCAGACGAGGTTCTAATTAAGTTAAAGATTTTCCATGTGTGCCTAGATAGCATATTTGATATGTCAATGTGGAATAGGCTGAGGTAATCATTATTTTTTTTCTCCTTAAGAGTTAAATGAAGTGGCCTTATAAGCTAGCGTGAAGAGGTTAATAAAAGCATCTTAGAAAGAGGTCCTAGAAGGAGTCTTAGTACCTGCTTATGGATAGTTCCAAAGCCATGAGATAAGTCTTTCCTGAGTATCAAAGGGAATGTAGATCAGTTTAGAGATGAGGGAATAGATCCATTATTTTCAAGTGTCGGCTTTAGACCTAATGGGGAGATGATAAGATGAGAAACCAAGTCAAATGTTGAGGATCAGATAGTGATGTTTTCCGAATGAGTTTTAGAGGTATATCACTCCATTCATACTCTAGTGTATTCCTCAAGGTTTAGTCATTTCAATATCATGATGATGTTTCTTATATCAGAATTGTGTTCATGACCTATGCTCATACACTTTAGAGAGATTCACATTTATGCTCAGTTTTCATAATGAGGGGCAAAGCCTTTAACCCATTGATCTCAACCTTACTCCATAAAGTTATAGATATCAGACATCTCAAATTATGATCTTTCGCCCTAAACCACTTTCAGTGATCCTTTTTAGTTTTGAGAGTGGTGTTGATGATTGTAGTTGTGTGATGATAGAGAAGATGATTGCTATTTCTTATTGTGATAGGGATGGTATGTTATTCCACCATTGCATCGATTCAAAGTCTTTCAAATCTCTATTGCATCAGTTTAAGTATAATTTGTTTGTAGTTTGCTTTGTCAATGAATTTTGTGATACATTTTTTTATTGTCTTCGATAAATAGAAATACTTCTATTTATTTTTATTTTAATATTGAAATTATTTATTAGATAATTATTTCTAAATCCACAATAATAAAAACAATCATGAAAGCAACTTTATTTCTATATACAATAACAATTATCTTAATGTTAAATTCTAAATTACATTAATAAATATTTTTGATAATGCACTCTAAATATCATGCCGTAAAAAAAAACTCTAAATCTTACCCCCACAAAATAATCAATATACTTGTTTGTTTTTTTTAGGTTGTTTCTCCCCTTTTTTTACCCTCTATATTTCTCAACAAAGTCCTTTTCTATTGACATTTTCTTTTGTTGCTCATCTTTATTTTTTTAACTTCTCGTTTTTTTTTTGTATTTTAATATTTCTTAGAATAAGAATTTAAACCTTCTTTAAAAATCTTCTCTGTTAAATAGTTTATCATATTTGATATTAAGGAAATATCCTATATAGAAATGAAAAATTAATATTTTTTTAATCTTTCGAGGAATATATTATCAAATTATTAATTTCTTGATAGTCAAACATTGTTCATTCTTTTAATCACTAAATTTCATATTTTCTTCAAAATAATTAAAATATATTGATACATCGTTTTAAAGACTATTTTAATAATCAAGATATGAATTTTAGTAGTGGTCATATGATGTAACAAATATTAAAAATATGTTTATGTAATAATCCTTTAAAAGTACTTTTAGGAATAAAATTTTAACTATTCAAACACATTTTATTTAAATTAGTTCAAATTTTTCTTACTAAAACATGTGAAAAAAGCTTAACATTTGTTATCGTTTGTAAGAAGTTAACCAATAGAAACTCTTCATTTTAACACAATTACAAAAAGCCAAACACATATGCAGACCCTTAAAGTTGTCCCTAAATTTCATTTCGGCACTCCAACTCAACCTTGTTCCATTTTAACGCTTCAACTCCAATTTTTGTGTTCCATTTAGGCACTTCTTTCCAAAGAATCACCAAAGTGAAAGTGTGTACTTCACTGACATGGCACAAAAGTAAATTAAAAACATATACACAACTCTTATAAATTGCCGCATTTTTTATTTTGCAACGTATCTTAGCCTTGTTTAATTTTAACCCTTCAACTCCATTTTATATACCATTTAAATACAAAATACAAAATTTATAATTTTCTTATTTTTATTTATGTTCTTCATTTCCACTTTTTCATTTTAAAAATCAACGTCATATCTTTAAAAAAATTAACGGATGAACATCATTTAAAATTATTTTTTTAGAGGTTCTCTACATTATTATGTGAAAAATAACCGGCAAAAGTGTATTGTTTTTCCTTTTTAAAACAATTGATTAAATTATATCACACCACATATTTTTTTTCATAGTTTATTTAGAATTAACTCAAATATCAGCGTTCTAACTTTTCATCAACTAAATACGAGTAAAAAATGCAAAAAACTTGACACACTTCGTTGGTAGTCATTGATTTTTTTAAGAAAGAAAATTGATGCACTTTCGTAGGTTATTTTTCACACGAAAATACACAGAAACTCTCATAAAGAAATTGTTACTTTTAAAAAAAAAAAAAAAAAAAATCAATAATCATCCGCCAACTTTTAATTTTTTTACAATAACAAACGGATGAGTGTCGATTTTCAAAATGCAAAATTGCAGTTAAAGAGCATATATAGAAATAAATAAATCACAAAATTAGTATTTTTGTAAAGATCCTAACCGTTGTTATTTAGGAGAAATAAAATTCTGGGAAAATTTTGGGCCACTGTCCAACCAGAGCGGGAGAGATGCTGCTAGGGCGGCGGCGCCACGGTGGGGTAAGTTGGCGCCAGAGTGGGATAGGTGAGTCAAAAGGTAAATAAAGTGAAATCTTATTTTTTCCTTTTTTCTAAAATACCTAAATTAGCGTAAAACACCCTAGAAACCCTTAGAAAGCTTCTCTAAGCCAGGGAAAAAGGAGAAGGAGGCTTCTAGCGTAAGGACATCGACTAGTTGCGAATTTCCGGCCAAGATCACCGTCACAATGCCCGGAAATGAGATTTAAAGTCAATAACTCGGTTCAGCTGCTTGGCATCCAGGTAGGCTAGGTTTTGATGAATTGAGTAGTTACATATCTATGTTCACTGCGTAATATATGTAAATCAACGGTAGGATTTATGCATAGGCCTTCGTGCACCAAACGAAGTATGGTTAAATCCTAGGAAGAAGCCTCAGATGATGAACTAGAGCTAGGTATGATTGAATTAATGCTTACCTGATATACGTTGATGAGTAGTGCATTGGGATGGTTGTGATACTATGATTGTGTGATGTATGTTGTTCTTGCTTCATTGTAATACGTGCATGTATGTGAATGAAGCTTGTCAATCACACCTAATGTTAATAAGTATGAACGAGGAACTATATGTTGTGAATCACTCTTGTTGTATGATTGCGCAGATATACATTATGATTGTGATTGTGGATCGGGTGTTGCGTTCCGACACACTAACTTAGATCGGTTGCCACGTTCCGACATAATTATGGGATCGATTGCCACGTTTTGGCATAATCTTTGGATCGGGTAGCACGTTATGGTATGCTAACAGTTTGGGTTTGGGTTCCATGAGAGAACCAATGATGTGATATAATTGTATATCTAAGGAATGTAAAATTGAACGTGGTTCGTAACGATAATTGATGTTGTATTTCCCAGAGTTGTTTTATGGTTATGAGGTCTTATATTTGATAGTTCTTCTATGATGAGTAGACTTGATATGTATCTTGATGAAAAGTGAATCGAAAGGGCACACCCAACCAGGAGGTGATACGGAGGTGGGGAGTCGACGTTTCAAAGAATTGTTAATGTCCGAGTAGGGGTGTCGTATGTTGTAATGGCAAGGAGTGGGGGTACTGTACGTGTTGTAAGTGCTTAGGGGGATTTCACTTTGGAGAAAGGGATCGTGGTTAGGGGTTAGGAAGCGTGACGTAATGTATTATATGGCCATGACTGGGTAATATGAAGAGGAAGTAGGGGTTTGACGTGATCAGTCAGTTGGAAGGCTTGTAGTTGTATTTGGGGACTCTTCTATGTGTTAGAATGGTTAGGTTATGATCAAGAACCTAGTAAGTAGGTTGACCGAAAATGTGGAGAAGCGAGGTGGTTTTATTGCATGATCTTGCTAGTTGATTTCTTATGTTATGTGATGGGCGTCGGGTTGACCGATGATGCCTACCAGTACGTGTGGTTTGTACTGATACTACTCTTGCTATGTATCTTTGACATAGTCTTGATACAGGTTGGGGATGTTTCCTTGGATGAAGATGAAAAATTCTCCAACAGCTCATACTTTTCCTTCCGCATGGTGGGAGTTGTGTCTTTTATTTATTATGTCCCGTTTGTAATCTTAATAGCTCTTGTACCTCCTATTTAGACCAGATCCTTGGGGGTATTAATTACTTTACAAGTCTTAACTCGGATTTGTTCAAGAAGTTTTCATTTATAAAAAACCCTATGATTTCATTTATCTCTATTTTTCGTTAATTTTCCGCATGTTTTAATTATTGGGATATGAGAGTTCTCCTACTTAGGTGGTAGTACATAGGTGCCTTCACGGCTCGTTGGGTTGAGTCATGACAAATTAGTATCGGAGCCCAGGTTACCGGCCTCCCAGTACATGAGCAAATTGTGGACTATACTCATGCGGATTGGTGTGTTGACGTCCACATCTAATCTTCACGAAGCTATGAAGCATTCTAGGAAGTTGTCTCATCTTTTCTCTCCTTTTGTGCGAGTGTCGCTTGTGATATGAGTTGAGTCCAATTGGTATCTCCCGATTCCAATTGGTATCTCAACGAACTGGACTAGACGTCATGGTTACGACTGAAGGGACACAAGCAAGGTTAGTTGGAACTGAGAAGGTTCCCATTGGTATGTGGCCTTATGGGTTGTATAAGGCATAGATGATCTGTAATGGTCATCCATGGAACAAACTAACTAATAAGGTGGAATTATTGTGATGTGTAATTTGTAACTGTGAATGCGTGTTGTTGTCGTTCAAAACAACTGTGAATGTGAATGTTTGGGTATATTTTGGAGATGTGTGGATTGTGCTGCTGCGCTAACGAGAATGAGTTGGTTCGTGTAACCTGGGGATCGACATTGATTTTTCCTAGCTTGGAGATTTATCTTAGATTTGTTTGGTAAAGCTAGGAACCTTGGGAAATTTTAGAAAAATGAAAAGAACCCAGAAATTATTTGCCTGGGTTCTGGTTTCGTCTGAGATGCTGGGGCGGGATTATTTCCACCATAGCGAGACCGCCAGAGCGTGATTTTCCCGCCAAAGCGAGACAGGGCGAGACAAAACCTCAGCCATGCCTCCCCTATTTTCCCTAGTTACAAATTATCAACCCTAAATGGGATCCGAACAAATCCCTGCAATCCATTCAGTGTTCATCAATCGAGTATACATTATAAAACTTAGCAATAAATTATGAACTGCGTAAAACAACTAGAAAACCAGTATCCATGTGCTACAAAAACTTAGGAAAACGAAAGATAAAAACAAAGTTGTCTTAAAATTTACAAGCCGAAAGGGGCGAAGAAAAACCAAATCAAGAACCCTTGGACTGGATGGTGTGAACATCTGAGTCTAGATCCTCCGGAGGTACCAGACCGGTAGATGCCTCGTCCATGAAGGTAAAGTGATGGAAGTCCCATTTCTCAGCCCAGGGAAGCTCCTGACCAGGGGCAACGCAAGTGAATATGGTCCTCACGGTCTTCCATATCCGTACCATCAGATTATCCCTCTCCAGACCCTTCCTCCGCTCCTGGCGTAGCTCACGGCGGAGCATATCGACCTCTAGGGCGGTACTAGGTGGAACTGGGGTGAAGTCAGCAAAGGAACTCCCCAGCGTCTTCCGGGCCGCCAAATCCTCATCGACCCGTGCACCTGAGAGTGGGACCTCGTCGTCCGAGTCCACGACCGTCTTACTGCTGCTAGCGCTGCCCGTTCTCCTCTTCTTGCTCCTAGAAGTAGAACCTAACCTAACCAAAAGAGGGTGAAGGAGAGGATCCATATGAAGTACCTCATCGGCGTCAAAAATTAGCACTCCCGCCTGCTTGCACAACGCAGTAATAAGCCCCAGTAGGAAGAAAGCCTTCTTGTTACCCCGATAGAACATCTTCCACTTTGAAATGATCTGCGCCCCCACATTTAGCTCTGTACCCTGTATGGCACACGCCGCCACCAAAACTCGGGGAAATTTCACGTCGGTGCGGTTGCTCGATAGGCGGATCCTCCTAGTCACCAAGTGCAGCCACCTCTTAGCATTGGGTGACCAAACCGTGCTAGTAATGCCCTATGCAGTAGACCTGATCCTGACGCGTAGGCTCCACCAAGGTGTCTCTCAGCCACTCCAAATCCATCTCCCTTAGGTTGGCCTTGTACTCTGCGTTTGAGACCTCCGGCACCTCTAGAGCCTCATTAATGGCGGTGGCATTCAGGGGAATGTCAACTCACCAGATACGGATAACGGGGTGAGGGTCGTCCCATCATATTGTAGGCAGGATGGCGTAGAACTCTCTCACCCAAGTGGAACGTGCATCTAGCCTCATTCAGTGGAGCCCATCCGAACTCCATCGGGCGAGCATAAAATGCATGTGCCTTCTCCTCTAGCTTGAGTAACAAGAACCCTCTCTCGCAACAGAACCTTGTGTTTCGGTGGTCGTGATGCCTTTCCCTACTCGCGGCATCGGAGAACCGAATGAAAGTTAAGTTTTCTTCATTTAGACCTACCATTTAGAGAGCCTGCAATAAATTAAATATAAGTTAGAATACCAGGGGATTAAGCCAATATAGGTAAAATAAGAAAAGAGAAAATTTCTGAGTTAAGGGATGCAGGCCACTGGTTCCCTCTGTCATGCCACAGCGGCCCAATTCCTGCCACAGCGGGATGATGGAGGCTGCCATAGAGGGATGAGGGTTGCCAGAGCGGCCGGCCTTCATCTGGGGAGAACACCAGGCGCGATCATGGCGCCCTTCGTCCCAAAAATCCCCATTTTTCATAGAGTTTTAGCAGATCAGAGTATATAAAGTGTCCTAGAAACTAAATACGCCTTTATTTCAGCAAAATGACCCATAAATACCCCTCAAATTTGAGTTTTCTAGTAAGAGACCCTCCAACTTTCCCCCACCATTTTGGTATCGATTCGACCAAATTTCTATGAAATCCTTATGCCCAAAACGTGGTGAAGACGTTGGGGATGTAAGGGAAGTGCCCATGCTATATTTTTCTATCAAATTAGCAACCTAAGTTCATTTTCAAATAACTACCCGGAAACCGTTCCAAATCAAGCAGTTATCATTATGCATTAGTAATTAAGAATATAATGAAGTATAGAGAGTAAGGAGCGTGAGTATTACCTGGATTTTGACGTTCAGAGCAAGGGAATCGAGAGGGTTTGGGAGAGTTTTGGTAAGGAAAAAGGGGAGAAATGAGGAAACCATTGCTCATTCCCCCCTATATTATTTCCCGATCTCCCACCCCAGCGGGAGATCCTCACCACAGCGGCCCCACCTCAGCGAAAGGTCTGCCGCTCTGGCGGGTCAAGCCTTGTAAATTTGGACGCAATATTTCTTCGAACGTTGCGCCATATCTCTAACCGGTCTCTTAAAGAATAGAACAACCGTAAATCAGGCTTCAGAAATAAAAAACACCTCATCCGTGATTTCATAATGGACCGAGTTGTTAGTTCAGAATACTACAATGTAGAATGCGTAATGATCCATGCACTAGTCGTTTGGGGACATACGAGGGGTAAATTGGTATCTATTGTAACGACCCGAACCGTCGTTATTTAGGAGAAACAAAAATCTGAGAAAATACAGGGCCACTATCCCGCCAGAGCGGGTACGATGCCGCTAGGGTGGCAGCGGTGCTACGGTGGGGTAAGTTGGCGCCAGAGTAGGATAGGCAAGACAGAATGTAAATAACGCAAAATCTTATTTTATCCTTCTTCCTAAAATATCTAAATTAGTCGTAAAACACCCTAGAAACCCTTAGAAAGCTGCTCAAAGCTAGGGAAAGAAGGAGAATGAGGCTTCTAGCGTAAGGAGATCGATGGGTTGCAGATTTCCGACCAAGATCACCGTCACAAAGCCCAGAAATAGGAATCAAAGTCAATAACTCCGTGCAGATGCTTGGCGCCCAGGTAGGCTAGGTTTTGATGAATTAAGTAGTTACAAATCTATGTTCACTGCGTATATGTAAATCAACGGTAGGATTTATGCATAGGCCTTCGTGCACCGAATGAAGTATGGTTAAATCCTAGGAAGAAGCCTCAGATGATGAACTAGGGCTAGGTATGGTTGAATTAATGCTTACCTGATATACGTTGATGAGTAGTGCATTGGAATGGTTGTGATTCTATGATTGTGTGATGTATGTTGTTCTTGCTTCATTGTAATACGTGCATGTATGTGAATGAAGCTTGTCAATCACACCTAATGTTAATAAGTATGAACGAGGAATTATATGTTGTGAATCACTCTTGTTGTATGATTGCGCAGATATACATTATGATTGTGATTGTGGATCGGGTGTTGCGTTCCGACACACTAACTTAGATCGGTTGCCACGTTCCGACATAATTATGGGATCGATTGCCACGTTTTGGCATAATCTTTGGATCGGGTAGCACGTTATGGTATGCTAACAGTTTGGGTTTGGGTTCCATGAGAGAACCAATGATGTGATATAATTGTATATCTAAGGAATGTAAAATTGAACGTGGTTCGTAACGATAATTGATGTTGTATTTCCCAGAGTTGTTTTATGGTTATGAGGTCTTATGTTTGATTGTTCTTCTATGATTAGTAGACTTGATATGTATCTTGATGAAAAGTGAATCGGAAGGGCACACCCAACCAGGAGGTGATACGGAGGTGGGGAGTCGACGTTTCAAAGAATTGTTAATGTCCGAGTAGGGGTGTCGTATGTTGTAATGGCAAGGAGTGGGGGTACTGTACGTGTTGTAAGTGCTTAGGGGGATTTCACTTTGGAGAAAGGGATCGTGGTTAGGGGTTAGGAAGCGTGACGTAATGTACTATGTGGCCATGACTGGGTAATATGAAGAGGAAGTAGGGGTTTGACGTGATCGGTTAGTTGGAAGGCTTGTAGTTGTATTTGGGGACTCTTCTATGTGTTAGAATGGTTAGGCTGTGATCAAGAACCTAGTAAGTAGGTTGACCGGAAAGGTTGATAAGCGAGGGGTTTTATTGCATGATCTTGCTAGTTGATTTCTTATTTTATGTGGTGGGCATCGGGTTGACCGATGATGCCTACCAGTACGTATGGTTTGTACTGATACTACTCTTGCTATGTATCTTTGACATAGTCTGGATACATGTTGGGGATGTTTCCTTGGATGAAGATGAAAAATTCTCCAACAGCTCCTACTTTTCCTTCCGCATGGTGGGAGTTGTGTCTTTTATTTATTATGTCCCGTTTGTAATCTTAATAGCTCTTGTACCTCCTATTTAGACCAGATCCTTGGGGGTATTAATTACTTTACAAGTCTTAACTCGGATTTG
The DNA here is from genome assembly GCA_029582725.1 of Solanum chiquidenum. Lineage (NCBI taxonomy): Eukaryota > Viridiplantae > Streptophyta > Magnoliopsida > Solanales > Solanaceae > Solanum > Solanum chiquidenum. The sequence continues at coordinate 13,136 of JAJOOS010015698.1, forward strand.
TTCAAGAAGTTTTCATTTATAAAAATCGTCACAATGCCCGGAAATGAGATTTAAAGTCAATAACTCCGTTCAGCTGCTTGGCACCCAGGTAGGCTAGGTTTTGATTAATTGAGTAGTTACATATCTATGTTCACTGCGTAATATATGTAAATCAACGGTAGTATTTATGCATATGCCTTCGTGCACCGAACGAAGTATGGTTAAATCCTAGGAAGAAACCTCAGATGATGAACTAGAGCTAGGTATGATTGAATTAATGCTTACCTGATATACGTTGATGAGTAGTGCATTGGGATGGTTGTGATACTATGATTGTGTGATGTATGTTGTTCTTGCTTCATTGTAATACGTGCATGTATGTGAATGAAGCTTGTCAATCACACCTAATGTTAATAAGTATGAACGAGGAACTATATGTTGTGAATCACTCTTGTTGTATGATTGCGCAGATATACATTATGATTGTGATTGTGGATCGGGTGTTGCGTTCCGACACACTAACTTAGATCGGTTGCCACGTTCCGACATAATTATGGGATCGATTGCCACGTTTTGGCATAATCTTTGGATC
>JAJOOS010015699.1:0-12154 GCA_029582725.1 Solanum chiquidenum
GTATCTCAAGTTTTGAAGTTAGGTAAGTTGAAAAATAAAAGTTGGCGAAAGTTACCGTAAATTCCTTTTTAAAGATTTGTCTGAAATTTGGGTCAAATGTCTTGGACGTTTTCTCCCAATATATTAAGATTTATGATCCCCATGACCTATCGAATCGAAGGTCTACGAGTCTACTTTCCAACGCATGAAACCGTTTGTTAAACGACTTTAGAATAGCGAGATATTTGCATTTTCATGGGACTGCGCAAGCAGGCAGGTGAGGTGGGGCCCTAGGTCGGTGGAATGTTATATATATCTTCTTCTTCGACCTTTTTCTTCATTTTAAGCTAAAAACCAGAGAAATTAGAGAAACCCATTTCTAGGATCAAGTGAAGTATAGATTTTCTCGACTTAAGTCCTTGACGAAAGTTGTTCTACGCGTTGGGCTCATCATCGTGGTATAATTTATTTTATCGATTGCGTAGCATATCACACTTTAGTGTTGGAGCAGCATGGGTTTGAATATATTTGAAGGTTTTGAGGCGTATTACGAGCTTAAGACTGAGGTAAGACCCTTCTTTTATCAACTTTAACCTTTATAAGCAGTAAATAGCAATTTGCGATGGAAATACATATCTTTTATCGTATTGTTGTGGTATCTTTTATTTTTGTGTGTTAATTATGATCCTACCTTGTTGTAGTATTGAGTGGGTTATGAGTAAAAGTCGTTAGGCCACGTGAATTCAGCGACAAAGGCATGCTAAGGCTGTTCTCTTCTTACGGCATGTTGCCTTAAAGATTAGGAGCAATGTAATAGAGTTGTTATTGTTGTTATACTTGCAGCCATTATTGTTGATTGTTGGCTGCTCGAGTGGATATAATCCTCTATTATTCAGATTCTTATTCAGTAGTAGCGTCCCTATGTTGGACACGACTTAGAGGCTATTTTTATAGGTTGCTTATCACTAAATTGCTCACTTTTAGCTATTGGATTGTTATCGTTGCCCTTGGGGCTATTGTGGTTAGCTGCAGGAATGTGATATATGCCTAGAAGGGCCATGTTCTGCCTACAGGGCAATATAGATGCCTAAAAGGGCTATGAGTTGCCTATGGGGCTATATTGATGCCTAGAAGGGCTATGAGTTGCCTACAGGGCTATATTGACGCCTAAGAAGGCTATGTGCTTCCTACAAGACCATGTTGTTGCCTAAGATGGCTATGAGTTGTGTATAAGCTATGTTTATGCCTAAGAGAGACATGTGCTTCCTACGGGGTTATATTAATTCCTAAGAGGGCTATGTAACTGCCTACGAGGCTAGGGGACTACCGATAGGGATATATAGGTTGATTGGCACCTTTCGGGATTATGGGGGCCTGAGTAGGTGGTCTTGTGTGATGTTTGTACCTACTGGGCTTATGGGGGCTTGGTTAGGTTGTTGTTTTTATTAGTTTTGATAAGCTTAGATTTAGGAGCAGGTCAGTACACTTATCTTATCCTTGATTTATTTATCAGATTATTGCAGTATATCAGGATACCTCCTCATAGTCTGTTGCCTTTCATACTCTGTACATTATTATGTACTAATGCCCCATTGCCTGGGGGCGCTGCATTCATGCATGCAGGTCCTGACAGACGACCTTGTAGACCTCCTCAGCAGTAGGATTGACTTTTACCCGGTTGGCTAGCCCTTTTCTCCGGAGCTGCCAGAGTTGGGAGGTTTGTTACCGTTTGTTGTATATATATTTATGGGTAGGCTGGGGCCCTGTCCCACTAATCTTTACTACTCTTAGAGGCTTGCAGACTAGTGTGTGGGGTGTATAGCTATGTTATGGCCGTACTGGCCTATGTTGTGGATTTGCTGAAGCTTGTGAGTTGTTTGATGTATTATATTGATATATACCTGCTTTTAGTTTTAGTATAGATATCATGGTGGCCTTGACGGTCCAATCAGGACTTCTGTGCTAGTTGGCTATTTATTTATATGATCTCTTGGGGATAGCTGTTTCTTTTATAGATCAGTTGACAGGGGCCTTGCCAGCCGAGGGCTTAGTAATGATAGGGTAGAGTTGGCATCCTACCAGCATAAGAATGTGGCTCACATTTGGCTTACTCAGTTGAGAGAAAATAGGAGTGTAAACGCAGCTCATGTGACTTGGGATTGTGTTACCGGAGTTTTTCTGGTTAGGTTCTTCCCAAGAGAGTTGAGGGAGTCTAAGGCACAAGAGTTCATAAATTGGAGGCTAGGTTCAGTGGCAGTCCAAGAGTACGGACTTAAGTTCACCCAACTCTCTAGGTATGCTCCACACATGATTACTGATCCGAGGGCAAAAATAAGTAAGTTTCTAGTTGGGGTATTTGACTTGGTGAAGACAACATGCAGAAGTGCTATATTGTTAGAGGATATGAATATCTCTAGTCTCATAACTCATGCTCAGCAGGTTGAGGTAGATAAGCTTAAGGAAATAGCTAAGGACAACAAGAAAGCTAGAAAAGGGAACTATGAGTACTCTGAGCAGAAATCGGGTGGTGGAAATCACTCACAATTTTGATAGGATCAGAATAGTAGGGCACCAAGCTCTAAGTTTCAGGGGAGTGTTTTAGGAAATAGGACCTACCAAACTTGTCCAAAGTGTGGTAAGAACCATCCGGGCAAGTGTCTTACAGGAAGGGAAGGATGCTTTGGGTGTGGTCAGTTTGGTCATAGGGTGAAGAATTTCCCTGATGCTAGGCAGGAGCAAGGAGGTAGCAATAGTAGGGCTTAGTCTACAGTTCCAACAGCACCAGCAGGTCGCCCAACTCAGCAGGGTATGTAATCTAGTATAGGTGGCAGTTAACGCCATAACATGTTATATGCTCTTCAAGCTCGCCAAGACCAGGAAGATTCTCCTGATGTGGTCATTGGTACGTTACGAGTCTTTCTTTAGGTGTTAATGCATTGTTAGATCCAGGAGCTACTCTTTATTTTGTAACTCCCTATATAATAGCAATCTTAGGTGTCATTCCAGAAACGCCTTCAAAACCCTTCTCAGTCTCTACTCTAGTAGGTGATCGATTATAGCTAGACAGGTATACAAAAATTGCCCTGTCACAGTCTCTTAGAAAGTCACCTTAGCAGATCTTGTAGAGTTATAAATGGTAGATTTTGATATCATTCTAGGCATGGATTGGTTACATTCGTGTTATACATTAGTCAATTGTAGAACTAGGATCGTTCGGTTCCAGTTTCTAAATGAGCCTATCTTAGAATAGGAGAGTAGTAGCTCAGTGCCTATAGGTCAATTTATCTCTTACCTTAAGTCCAGAAAGATGATCTCTAAAGGGTAGTGTAGCACATGTTGAGGGAAAAAAAAAGGTATTAGCAAAAGATGTTCATCGTCTTGCTCGCTTAGGAGTTAGTCTTACGGACACATAAGATGGCGATACGATAGTCCAAAATAGATGGGTATCTTCATTGGTAGCGGAGGTTAAGGAAAAAAAGATGGTGATCCTATAGTGCTTCGATTGACAAGGTACAATTCATCAGCAGAAAGTAGAGGTTTCCTCCTAGAGGGGAGATGGTCTCTTATGTGTTCCTAAGGTGGATGAATAGGTGAAGATTCCTTGATTTGGGCCAGATTCGATTCATGATACTATGGAAAAAGTTCATCTCATCAGAAATAGACTTAAGACAGAAGTCCTATGCAGATGTAAGGAGAAGGGACTTAGATTTTGAGATAGATGATTTGGTTTTCCTGAAAGAAAGTATCACCTATGAAGGGGGTGATGAGATTTGACAAACTTGAAGGAGTCGGTCCATTGAGGGAGCTACTTGAGGAGCAGAAGCAGCCACGAAGGCCAAGTGTCGTCATCTCTTTCCTTCCGATTTTGTTTCAGCTCGAGATAATAGTTTCCTCTCCGGTCTTTCAGTTTACTCGTGCAGAAATTTAGTCTTAGTACCTTGTTCCTTCAGTTGTTCTTTCGTTTTCAGCATATTTGCATGTTATTGGAACTCAAATTAGTTAGATATAAATTTCTAGTACTAGTTGTAGGGATTACAGCTCCTTCCCTCCATACTCAGCTTGTTTAGACTTCATTCGAGGATGATTATTCCCAAGGGGGAGATATTGTAACACCTCAGATTTTAGAAAATAGGAAAAAATGCAGCTTTCCATACCTGGAGCAGGAACCACGGAAGCCACCGATGGTATGTGGTCTGACACACGGTCCGTAGGTAGGGTACATCGTTGGGAAGCAAATATATGATCTCTGACCCCACCCACGGTTGACCAGGACGGTCCGTGGTTGGACCTACGGATCGAAGGTTTGATCGTAATTGAGGGTCATCAACTAATTAGAGGGAATTAGTTGTTGGGTCAACTTTAATCGGTCATATCTTTTACCACAAAATGAATGAGGTAGCCCATGACCTATCAAATGAAAGATAATTTGAATCATCATTCCAACACCACTGAGTTTGCTAAAATCCCATCTCAGAGTAAAAATTTATCCTCATTTTAGTGAAGCCCTGCTGCGCAGAGCTTGACCGACGACCCCTACCAATGGTTGGTAGGTCAACCGACGATCCGTAGGTCCCTCCGTTGATGACCTTAGTCACCTTTTAAGTTAGGGTCATTTAGGTCTTTTTCCTATGCGTTGGGGTCCTTAAACTACGTCGTTTAATAACTAAACTACATCATTTTACTCAGTTTAAGCCTAATAACTTAGTCAGACATACCCAAAACCTTTATTCTCGAAAATTCATCAAAATTAGAGCAAAAAGATAAGCAAGAGGCGATAGCTTTCTCCAAGAACGCATCAGGTTTTCTTCGGTTCCAACCCCGAAATCGAAAGATTTCTCCGTAGATTTTGTCACCAAGTATGTGGGATTTCACTAGTGGGTTCATTTCATCCGCTAGATCCATAGAATTCAGTCATTTCCTTGATTCTACATAGCTTGTTTAGACCTAGGGTTTGTAAACCTTGGTGAATTGTTGTGATTTAGCTGTTATAGTACTCTTAATTGAAATATCATGTTTTCTTGGAAACATTTCTTAATTCCTTGTATGAAACTCAAAACCCAAGTTTTTATGAATTCTCTTAGTTTATGCATTATACTTGCTAGGTCTGTTAAATAGATAATCATGCTCCAAATTACGAATGTCACATTATCAGTACATAAATGTTGCATTCTCAGATTTGCATGCCAGTATTTTGAGCTATTCAACATTTCAGTACATTTCAGTCATATACATATTTAACTGGAAGTAAACTTAGCACCGAGTTGGACTAGGGTTCAGTGTACCCTCATAGTCCCAGAACTACGTGCCCCCATAAGATTATAAGTCCCCTCTATTGGACATCACATTTAGTGATCACGCTAGTCATGCCTTAATACCCCTACAAGGTATATTGGGTCCTCTCTATGGGCGTATACATCGGACTCCACAGTTAGCTCACGTGGTTTTATGTCGGTTAATAGTAGCTCTCACTGTTAGACTCTAGTGCATTTGACCAGATTTTCAGTTATACGTCAGTATTCAGTCTCAGCATGTTATGTACTTGGTCATTCCATTATGTTTAGTTCTTTTCAGTATGTATCAGTATTTCCATCATGTTCAGATTATATCATTGCTCAGTTATGCTTTGTTCAACTTATATGTTTGTTCAACTTTTATCCTATCCTGCATGCTCAGTACCTTCCAAGTACTGATGCATACTTTGCGCTACATCCTTTCATGATGTAGGTTCAGATACTTAGCATCTAGATCACATTTAGATCGACTTATCGATCCGTATTCAACAGGTTCCATGGTGAGTCCTCATTTTTCGAAGACAATAAACATGCTTCTATTTTATATTTTATTGCAGTATTTCAGTTTTTGCTAAAGTTAGCTGGGACATGTCCCAACAACTCTAGTCAGTAGAGGCTTTATCAGATATAGTTTTAGATTCAGATTTAGTATTTGAGTGATTGTTCAGTATCACTAAACTCTTATTCAGTATTTATATATTCAGACCAGTTTTGTGTATTCCCCACTGTTAGTTATCTCATGATTTAGCTTCCGCATTAGTTTATCTTTCATATATTTATTATGTATGCTTATGATGTGCCAGCAGTAGGGTTAGCTTGGGGTCTTTTGTAATCCTAGTTCCCATGTTACGTCAAGGGGGTAGCCTCGGGACGTAACAAAAACAACATATCTTTAATTTAATTAAAATCGTAAGAGACCCATTATCCCCCTAACTTATAGTGGACTGCCTCACCTTCACATGACGCTCCAAGAGTCGTGGTTCTCTTCACAGTCTGTATGGATGATCGTGTAGAGTTACAAGGCTCAATTCTCAAGCCCTTGACTTCTCACTTAGCCCTTAGATTGGAATACCAGATTTCTAAGGTTTTACAGTCACCCATAAAAGGGGTGATGAGATTCGGCAAGAAGGGAAAGCTAAATCCTTGCTACATTGGCCAATTTGAGATCTTTGACTGTGTAGGGCCAGTGGCTTATATATTGGCTTTATCATCTAGCCTATCTAGAGCCCATCCAGTGTTCTAGTTGTCCATGTTGAAGAAGTATTATGGGGATGGAGATAATATCATCAAGTGGGACTCTTTTTTAAAAAAAAGATCTTCTGTATGAAGAGGAACCGGTTGCAATCCCTGATCGTGATGTTCGGAAGCTGAGAACCAAAGAGATAAAGTCAGTGAAAGTTCAATGGAAGCATAGTCCGGTTGAGGAAGCTACTTGGAACACCGAGAATGACATGCTAGAGAAGTATCCCAGTTATTTGATGATTCAGGTACTACTCTATTCTTGCCTTAGCCCAGTTTTCCTAGTTTTTCACTTGGGGATGAGTGATGAGTAAATTGATATCAATTGTAACCATATCTTTTTCACTTGGGGATGAGTGATGGGTAAATTGATATCAATTGTAACCATATGTTCCCGTCATTATGGATAAGTGAATGAGGAAGGAATTTGGACGAGAAAATTTTTGATTATTAACTTGGAAATTTCGAGCATGGGCCAAACTTGGATGAAATCTTAGTAAGGTGAGTCTAGGGTAATGCGGTAATGGATGGGAGATTTGGTTATGAATTTGATCATTGGAGTAAGGAGCTTGTACGGCTTTACATAATCAAATTCGGGCCAGTAGAACTCTCGTAATTAATCTTAACGTGAAAGGGTGCTTTAAGAACATCAAGGTTTGAGGGTCTGTTGTGAAATGGGGACTTGGGACACAAATTATAACTTTCTTTCTCCATGTAACCCACCAAATCGGGATTATTCCCGCCATGGCGGGGCCTGTATGGAGGGATTGGCCTGCTATGGCGCGCCAATCGTGAGTAAAAATGCGGAAAAGTCCCAAAAATGTTTATTTTTTTCTACAAATTTCGTTCTTGGAGAGGAAAAGGAAGACTTTAGGCTATTTCTTTTGGTTTTCACTAATTCTTGTGCTAAAGGTAAGTTAATTACTCCCCTAATTCTTGAATTGATTCTTACAACTTAGAATCCTTGCTATTTATCCTTGGGGATGGCATGAATTTAATGGTGGAAAAGCCCTAGTTGATTGTTAGAAACATGGGATTAGCCAAGGGTTAGTATTTGGATGTAATCCGGGTAAACTATGCCACTATTATTGATCCTTTGCATTAATTACTTATTTTAGACCAAGAACAAGTTGAGATACTCTCGAAAGAGAAAGCTCAAGTTCCTTAAGAGTGTTTAAGCTTGGTTTTAAGGTAGGTGATGGTTTGATTTCCCGTCTATGTTATATATGTGTGCTAACTGCTCCATAGTATTCATGCATGCATATAACTAGGGAACGATGAAATGAATGTAATGAAATGACTAATTGTTATTCTGTAGTATGCAATGAACCTGTTACATGATTGTACGATACAAGTGTGTAAATCACTCATTGTGGGGTTGATTGTGTTTGTGCTTGTGGTTGATTGGATCAGGTGCCACGTTCCGACACATAATTGGATCGGATGTCACATTCCAATATATATTGGATCGAGTGTCATGCTCCGACACATTATTGGATCGGGTGTCACGTTCTGACACACTAACAGTTTGAGTGTGGGTTCCATGATAGCACCATCATTGACTGTTGCATTTAAGATTGATATTATAAAACTGATATATTGGGCATGAACTAGTAAATTAATATTCTTTCCGTATATGTGTGGATTACTATGTTGCAGTTACTTGTGTATACTATGTTGCAGTTACTTGTGTATGTCTCATTTACTGGAATAGTTGTGTGATCCTACCAATTTACCATTATTTGTGTACTGATATTGCACCTTTGTTGAGTGCAAGGCATCTTTGGATGGCTATTGAGAGACCTCAGCTAGCACAACACTGACTTGTGGAGTTCAAGGGTGAGCTAGTTTCTTCAGGCTACGATGGATTCATCTAGGATCTTAGTCCATTTCCTTCAAACTTAGACCTTTTAGACTCTTTACTTTATATATAGTTTTTTTGGGGTGCATCCCCTTATCTTAGACGGTTTACTTAGCAGTTTTGGTACAATAACTTTCAGGTTCTAGGGGTTGAATTTCCGCTTGTTTATGATTGTTTTTGATAACTTACTGAGTTTATGTAAACTCAAATTTTAAATCAATTATTTAACTTGTTTCCACATTTTTAAATGCCTGTCTTTTTGTCAGTATTGTTTAGTTGGGTTGTAGTAATGGTTCTCCCACCGGACGGTTAGTCTTGTTTCAAATCACAGCGGTTTGGGTCCTGACAAATACTCTTGACTTATCCCCTCAAGGATACAACAACCTAACAATGTCGTACAACTCAAGCAATACTGGATTAGTTGAAGAGTTTAAAGCTCCACAAATGAACACCCACCTTCAACGTATAATTAATCTTTTTTTATAGTGAATTAGTTGAAGATTTAGAATATTATTCTTTGTCTCAACTCTCTTTTTCACTACACTAATCTCAATATAAACACAATATAGTACTCTTTATCTATTTCACTATTTATTTTCTTGTATATTTATTTTCTATTCTCAACCCAAAGGAAGACCATCACTATTTATAAGAAGTGAAATCTTCCTTGTAATGAATAGGAAGATGATGAGGTAGTTAATATGGAATGTGACTGACCTATAAATTACAACAGTTACAAGGCATAACGATAGAATAAAGAGTGAATAATCAATTAGTTATTATAAGAGTTATATGAAAGTTATTGCCACATTTTATGACAACTAAATGAGAGTTAAGCGACACAAAGACCATCAACGGAAAAGTGGGAGTTGCTGCATAATTTGGCTAAGCAAAATGACACACTTTAATATGTCAAAATGTAATATTAAAATACTACACTAACGATTCCTCACTCATTTTAATACTAAGATAGGAAAGTACTGCACAATTTTATTGAAAGTAGAGTGTCATGCAGAATGAAGGTGTGGTCTGCATTGAATTTTCACTAAGTAAAACCATAACCTTTACTTCAGATTTAGTAGTGGTCTCAAACTTGAACTATGACTGCTTCAGGAAATTAAAGTATCACTGCTTACATACAATAATCAAGGTGTTTACATAAGCTCTTTTAGCCAGCACATTACGACCTTGTGTTATCCTGATTATCATGAGTGTTTGTTAAACCAAGCTCATTCTCATAGAAAACGGTCTACTTTCACACTCACATAGGTGAAATCAGTTACGGATGTTCTTATAATTTGGCATCCCACTTATACGAGATACAAACATTCATTAAGAGTTCAAAAACTCAACCTCCACAAATCATTATAGGATAAATGCACTCACATCATATGGATTGAATGAAATAAATATATAGTGCATTTTACAACAAGTCAATTCTTCCCATTGAACCTGGTTATAGAATCTCTAGTCCTATATTGGGTTTCCTCATATATAACTCATAAATTTATGAGCTTCAATTTTATCCCCCTCGATGTGCTTCAGACCCAATATCTTGCTAAGGCGCCTTAGTTTATGAATCTGCAAGATTATCACAAATTTTAACACAATTAATATTGATGGTATACCAACGATCAATATGATCTCACAATATTGTGTTTTCTCCTCATTAGTTTGAATTTACCGTTATAATAATGATTATGTATTCTACAAATAATCTTGGTGCTATCACAATTAATAAAAAATTAATTTCTCAAAATAAAGTGTTTCATATAACAAAATCAATTCACTTCTTCACTAGTTGATGCTTAATTTTTTTACTCCAACTTCCAATGTAGAGTTAGAAAATAAAGTAATATGTCTTTCTCATTTCTAACAAATAGCATCAAGTTTTCTCATCTGGTTTGCTTGTACGTGTTAAGTATTTTAAGTGCAAATGCAATATCAAGTCAAGTTGTCAGACAAAAATATCTTGTTTTTACTAGAGAAAACTCCTCCTTTTTGTCACATAATTTTCACACTATTGAATCAAAAGGAGTTGCAAGGATCATACAATCAACAAAATTGTACATAATAATATTTTTTCAACATAACGTGATTTGACAAGTTAGAAAAATTTCATCATATATTTTATGATATTTTTTATTTCAAGAATGAAATTTTTCTCACCCAAAATAATTTACATTAAATGACTACTCAATATGTTTCTCAGAATCTATATATATATATATATATATATAGGCAATCATATGTGGCACCTCTCTATGGCCTGTATTCTTATTTATCTTTTTTTCTCATTTTTTTGAACTTTTTTTCCTATTTCTTCTATTACCTATTTAAAAATTATTGAATAAGATAAAGAAACAAATATATGAAATATATTAGTGACAGTTATGTCATTGTTAATACTCACAACTGTAGCACATAAATATTATAAATTAAAAAAGAAATAAATAGGTGTTGATAACCTATCTGAGAGAATGTCAAGAGTTTTCTCTAATATTTAAAATAGGGTAGATAATCACAAATCATTTAAAAAATATTGTAAAAGTTATTCACCAACTAATATAGATGTGCTCATTATTGACAGACTAGTAGAAAAATTCATGATTTGATTAGCTCCTTTCTCAATATTTCATTCCATTTTATGATTGTGTATCAAACATCTTCTTTCTTTTAATTGTTTTTTGTTCTTTCTTTATTTTTTAACTTTTCAGGAACATCAAAAAAGTTTCATTGTACATGCACGCATCAAAGACAAAAAAAATTTAGTACCAAACAAATAAAAGAAACGTCATGAAGGGAAGAAGGATAACAAGCTAAAATATTTCGCCGGCTTTAGCTAAAATAATAGTCAGATCATTGACGGTTAGCATTAGATATATGAACATTGAAATTAATTTTATGCAAGAGTTAATCTAATATCCTATTTAGAATGATATTCTATATGATAGATTAACTACAAATTGCACCATATTTTTTTAAAAAAAAAATCAAATATATTACTAATAACTGAGCATATAATTATGTGTTTAAAGCTTAAGGATAAAAAAATTAATAATCAAAACCAAAAAAGCACAAAAATAAAATTATTAGTAATATTTTTAAAGTTATTTGAATCTAAAATATGTTAAGAATCTTATGTTTCAAAAGCATTGTACAATTACAAATATATATACATATATAAATAAATTCTCAAAATTATTTATAATTTGCCGACAAAATAAATAAAATTAAGTATTAAAATCAATAAAAATGGACAACTTAACTTTGTCACTTCCTATGATGATAGAATATTATTTCTTTATGAGAAAGAGAAAGAGAGAGTATCTCATGATTCGTCAAGATATTGATATAAGAAGAAAAGTTAGGTAACTATCACGACCCAGACCGTCATGATTGACACTCACACTAACTGTAATGACCTGAAAAATTGTTTTTGAAAATTATTATAAAAATTATCATTTTACCCCTCCCGATAGTTGTCTGGGTCAATTTTGATCAGTGAAGTTGGTTTGGAAATTTTGAACTATTCGATAACTACAGTTATTTAATTGACAGGTATATAATAAATAATTTATTTATTTAGCTGGTGGTTAATGGGTCAATGTCATAATTTTTACTACTTAACCCATATTAAAATAAATTATAGGGTTTATCAATTTTAGTACATAATTATTTCGTTTAAAAAAAATGGGAGTTAGAAACTTACCTGCGGCGACAAACTGCAAAGGACGGAGACACTTCTCCAGGTAAGCCACACAGAAGTTTAGAATATTGCTTG
>JAJOOS010015700.1:0-23279 GCA_029582725.1 Solanum chiquidenum
ATTCGGGTTAGACCCATTTCCCACTCAATTTGACCCCCTGAATAAGAATATGAAGTCGAATTTCCGAAATCATGCACGGATTTTGAGATATATGGAAATTACAATTATAGGTGTTTCCGAAGCACATTTTCGGGCTTTTTTTTTTTATTGGGGTCGTTTCAGCCTCTTCGTTGTACAAATCCTGAAACTTGGCCTCATCAGGATTAACACATCCGACACCCATGGCATTGACACTCCGAGCACCAGCTCCCATGACATTTTTGGACAAAATGTCAAGTTGTGTTTAGATCTTGGCCCTGTTCTGTTCCCTCTCCTGATCTTTCTCAAGCTGCTCCTTGATCATTTTAAAATGTGAGAGGGGACACCTAATCTTCACGGGTGTAGTGAACCCGATTTATTGTGGTCATGCCATCCAAGAGTTGAGCTGCTATCACATAAAGTTGTTGCATTAAACCTCCCAGAGAAAGTTGGTCAGCAACGACCTTATTTACCAAATCAAGGCTCCGGTAAAAATAATACAGCAAAATGTTGTCGGGTAAACCGTGAGTTGGGCATTATAGCACCAACTTCTTGAATCGCTGTGAAGTTTCATGAATTGGCTCACCCTCCAAACACTTAAAGCTCTGAATGTTGTCCCGAAGAGTCATCATCTTCGAAAGAGGGAAAAATTGCACTTGAAATGCGTTGACCAGATCTTCCCACGAAGTGATTGATTCTCGTGGCAATTCAGCTAGCCACTTACATGTTTCTCCCATCAAAGAGAACGGTAACAACCTCAACTGGACCGACTCTTGGGATATATTCTTGAAGGAGAATTGCCCGCAAACATCAACACAATTTCTTATGTGCTCATAGGGATCCTCATGAGCGAATCCACCAAACAACCCTTTCAATTGCAAGAGCTGCAACATGGTACTTGTAATATGGAACACATCGTTCCCTTCCGCCAAAGGGAAGCAAATGGCACCAATTCCACCCATAAGATGGGGGTCATTAGCATTAGGCTCATTGACATCGTTGAGGTTGTCGATGTCATCTTGGTGGCCTACTTGGCTACCATTGCTTCCGTTCACACTCATACTTTCTGTTTCAAAACACAAACAAGTAAACCAAAACTAAAAGTAAGTAGATTCGACTATAAGTAACAAGAACAAAATTCAACTTAACTAAACAATCTTAACCAGCACCGCTCCGCGACAGCGGCGCCATTTTGATTAACGTTATTAACGACACTTAATCCAATTCTAAGCGTCTACGATCGTTAGTCAGTATAATAACCCAACTAAATGAGTTGGGGTCGAATCTTACAAAGAGGGGTACATGTTTAATATTCAAAAGTAAAGTACGAATATGTTCTAATCAGCCATAGGAATAGACATTTACGAGTAAAAACATAATTCAAATTAGGGGTGACACGAATGTCAAATAATGGGGTTTTGGTTTTAACTATCAGCTACAACAATAACAAATAACACAAATTTAACAATAATGAGCCGAGTTTTTGGGATGTGATTGGATTATAGGCTAAGGTAGAAAAATGGGTAATTGCAACTGTTAGTAAATAGTTGTGAATCAGTGAATAAGCTAGAATTTAGTGAGGATAAACTTTCTCTCAAACAATTTACCCCGAATCAACTTGGTTTCTCTCGAACACCAACAAGCAAGCAATTAAGAACACCCTTCGCTTTAGTCCATTCACTCTCTCGAGCTAAATGTGTGGAAAAGGGTTTAGGATTCACTCTCTCAAGCTGAACCCATGAAAACCCAATACCCAGAGACCATTAACTCAGTAATCTTGGTTTTAAAACCTCTCTCTCGAGCAAGCCAAAAACACGAAGGTAGAATTGCATTTGCAACTACAACCCTTTAAATTAAACCACAATTACTGAATTAAATCACTTCTAAATAGCATTTAGACTAATAATTAGCAATACCCACATGGTAAATCAACCCATAATCACATAATCACAACCCAAGAATTGGGGTTTTAGCTAGACATCATAAAAATATAGAAATCGTTACCAAATTGTGTTTCCATCAACTAGGTAAGATTAGTTTTGTCTTTACAAAGGTCCAAGTTGAAGAATCTCAAAGACCCACTTCCAATTTCTCAAAAATGGAAAACTTCAATTCTTCAAAGCTAAGGAAAAGTTGTCTCAAAAACTCAGAGTTCAAAACTCAAAAATTACTCTAATAAATGTTCAGAATAAAATTTTATAAGGAAATTATTCTCCCTAGTACCCGAGATTTAAAGAAATAGATCCTCTCAGGAAAGAACGATTCTATTCACCAGTGTATTGATACAAAAAAATTGTGTCAGTGAGTCATTCAACAAGAGCAAAGTACACAATTATTTAATTGTTCAGAGAAAGAAGAAGAAGTTCAAAATTTTCTTTGTTTTAAAATGAGAGGAAATTTCTCTATTTATAGACAACAAAAGGTGGTTTGAACAAATACTTATTCTATCTTATCGAAAAGGTCACAACCTTTCATAAAAGTCAGAACTTTTCATAAAAGTCGCAACTTTTCATCAGAGTCTCAATTCTTCATAAAAGTCGCACCTCTTCACAAAAGTCGCAACTCTTCATAAAAGTCACAATTTTTCATAAAAGTCACAATTTTTCATAAAAGTCACAATTTTTCATGAAAGGAGAAGGCTAGTTTTTGAAATAAAATAAATTAAAAGGAATTCCTGGTTTGTGGTGGCGCCACATAGGTGGGTCTAGGGTTTTCTTTTATATATATATATGATTCAAAAGAGAGTTAAGAGTAAAGTTCGAGAAAGCCTTTGAGTTCAATTGTGAATCATGTGAGATCAACTGTCGATTTGAGCAAGAGTTTGAGTAAGTAAGTATGAGAATTAAAAGAGTCGTACACATGAGTTCCATAGTGTTATGTAGACCCTTGAGTTGA
Organism: Solanum chiquidenum; assembly: GCA_029582725.1. Lineage (NCBI taxonomy): Eukaryota > Viridiplantae > Streptophyta > Magnoliopsida > Solanales > Solanaceae > Solanum > Solanum chiquidenum. The sequence continues at coordinate 2,914 of JAJOOS010015700.1, forward strand.
GTCGTTCATGCCCATAAATTCCGCATGAACTCCATAAGTTGAATATCTTTGAGAGGAGTAGTATCTTCAAGTTCGAAGTCTTGAGTATTGAGTTCCTAACCCTTTGAGATTATATTCGTAATCAGGGGGATATTACATGTTACTTATTGAAGGTCCTTGAGTTGAGTTGGTAATGCCCATAATTCCACATGAACCCTATTTTGAGAAGTCTTTTGCAAACCTTTTTAAAAATTATTTTAAGACTTGAGCATATGAGTTTGAAAAAGAGTAGCGTTGAGTTCATTGAAAAAAATGAATATATGGGAACTAAGTATTCCAAATAGTAAATGTTTTCACATTTAAAAGACGAGAAAACTGAGATTTCCAAAAGAGTTTTGAGTAATTTGAGTAATATCTCTTTTAAGATAAAGATTTTGAGTAATAATCTCAAAACACAAAAAGAATATTTTTTTAAGCATATGAGCTGAGTATATTTTTAGGAGTAGTATTGAGCACCGATATGTGGACTAGTTAGATAACTGTCTCCAAAAATCGTGTAGCCAACGTGGGTAGAAAGGGTCACACTTTTTAGATAATTCCTTAATGCTTTTTAGCATAGACTAGTGGATCCACTTAGTACATGAGTTCTATACTCCAGCAAAGTATAGGACAATTCTGGCAGCGTGGGTGAGACGTTGTATCATCACATAGCTCAAAGTGATGGATGTCGGTTAGAGAATCTCCCACAGAGTTATATTGTATTTTAATGTACAAATTTAGTTGTTATTGTATTCTCCAATACATTGAGTTGCTATATACTGTTTTAAAAACTTTCCATATATTGCATCTTTTATTGCTGCTTTATCTTGAGTTGAGTACCTTTAAGTTGAGTGTCATATTTTTGAGATGAGTATCCAATTCTTGAGTTGAGTTGAACTATGTTTCCTTGAGTTGAGTTTAACTATGTTCTTGATTTGAGTTTAGTTGAGTGAGTTCAGAAGAGGTAAGTATGTATCCTTTTTATCAAGTTCAAGCTTATGTTTATGTTTTAGAATTCCCCTTACATGATCGTACATTCCTTGTACTGAACCATTGGGACTGCTTCATTTTATGATGCAGATATAGGTATTCAGGATCATCAACAGGCGTTTCGTTGATACAAATTGCAGTTTTAGTTAGCTATGGTGAGCCTCCTTGCTTTCGGTAGATTTCATTTACTTTTTAGTTTCGTCATGATGTCGTGGGTCTTGTTCAGACTTCTATCTTTGTCATTTAGAGGCTCCATAGATAGACCGTAGAGTTTGAGAAGTTTGTTTCATTTATTTTGTTAAATATTTTAAAGACTTGAGTTACCTATTTCTGGCGAGTGGAATATACTATTTTATTTAGAGTTAATCTTTTGAGTTAAATTTTTTGTAATTCAGTTCAATGAATTTTATTCAGTTTTAAGCTTTGTATGCTTGAGTTAGTCCTTCGCTTGTAGTTCGCCAGGATGAGGGTTCACTTGGGGACCAAAAATGGTTCTCGAGTGCCGGCCACATCCACGGTGTAGGCTCGGGTCGTGACAAGTTGTTCTTCAACCTCTACAATCGAATATCAAACACACAAAGCTTTTTGTTTGCCAACAATTTGCAACCTTGTTGCCTTCCTTGTTCCAACACACTTCAAAAATATTGTCATCGCCATTGTATGTTTTTACAATTTTGGCCTCCTTGACTGACCATATATTCATCCATTTATCCAATAAACCACTTTCCATGTATTCTCCATTCAAACTAAATGCAACAGAGTAAACAACTTCCCTGGTTTCAAAATGGAAGAGCACCTACTCAGTAAAAAATAAATACATTCGACAAGAACGATACAGTTAACTTATTATCACTCTCCTACCCTCACATCCCCACCCAAATAAAACAAATAGGTATATAGGTTATCGATAGTTCAATTGAATACGGGTAAACGAACCACATATTACTTGAGCTTGTATTTGACATTTAAAAAGTATAATTTTATTAAGAGTCCCTATTTTTATTTGTTGTGTCCAAGTAGACATAATGAGTCACATCTGTTACATGTATCCGTTCAAGGTGTGAAGAAGACACCCTTGTTCAACATCCCATAGCTTCACAGTAGAGTCAAATGAAGCACTACACATATAGATAATAAAACAAAACCAATAAGCTAAAAGAAATAAAAGGTTAGGTGTAATACATTAAATCAGCACACACCAAAAATCCATTCGCTGGACGGCTAACGTGAAATTATATCTCTCTGGATTATTTTACTCGCAGGGGGATTACGGGTGAGATAGAAATCATTCCATAAATATTACAAAGTGAAAAACGGAAGTATTGAAGACTACTAGTGATACATGTAAACACAACAAAGACAATTAGCATAAACCGTTGCGTCTAACATTAAACTAAGTTCATGAATGAAAAGTGTACTATCTCTTATGATCACTTGGTGAAGGTTTAGAGTATTGCTTATGCTACTTAGTCCTAAAAGAATGATAGTATCTCAAAGAAAAACAAAAGTTTTGAACCATTGGATGGGATGAATGACTTATAAGAACCATTGAAGAAATTGATTACAAATGGTGAAACCTTAGACAGTTCCAAAGATCCAGTTCCAAAGTTCATCAGTAGTACTCCACTAATCAATCTTGATGATTATGAAAATGAGGCGACAATGATGATGAAGAAGAAGACAATGTGTATGTGCATTCACCAAAAGTTAAGTAACACGAAGTTAGCAAAATGTTCTTCAAAAATTAGATGTTGCTCAAGCTATAGAAGTGTCATCAAGTAGTAATAAAAAGAATATTGATAAAGGAAAAGGGAAAAAGGGATGATGTGGAAGAAAGAAAAAAGAAACAAAAAGTCCTCCTCCTACACCTCCTGTTTGCCGCGGTAGTGATAGTGATGGTGGTGGTGGTGGAAAAATATTAATGTGGAACAAGTTCAAAGTACTACTAAAAAAGCCGGAGGTACAAGCAATGGTAGTACAAGAGTAGTGATTGAAAGAGTTCATCCACTGCTCTTGTATTACCACTGCTTGTACCTCATGTTAATTCAGTAGTAATTTGTTCCACCACCACCACTATCACTATTACCACCACGGCCAACAAGAGGAGGAGGAGGAGGAGGATTATTTGTTAATTTTTTCTTTCTTCCACGTCGTCCCTTTTTCCCTTTTCCTTTATCAATATTATTATTATTACTACTTGATGGCACTTATGTAGCTTGAACAACATCTATTTTTTTGTAGAACATTTTGTTTGCTAACTTTGTGTTCCTTAACTTCTTGCGAAGTCACATTCTCATTGTCTTCTTCTTCATTATCATCATCGTCCTCATTTTCATAATTATCAAGATTGATTAGTGGAGAACTATTGATGAATTTTGGAACTGGAACTTTGGAATTGTCTAGGATGTCAACTTTTGTTACCATTTTGTTCAATGGTTTTCATAAGTCATTCATCCCATCAAATGGTTCAATACTTTAGTTTTTCTTTGAGATACTATCATTCTTTGAGGACTCAACAACATAAGCAATACTCTCAACCTTCAACAAGTAATAACAAGAGTTAGTACACATTTCATTCACTAACTTAGTGTAATTTCAGGAAAAGAAGAAACACACTTAGTACATCTCCACTAAACAAAGAAAAAGAAGAAACATACTACTTTGCATCAACATACACTTATTTAAATCTTCTTAAACTCCAGAGAGTCAACTGACTCTTAGTTGTTTCCGCCGCGGATGTGGAAGGCCATCCTAACAATAAGGTCTTCCCTGTCTCGGGAAAGGGTCCTCCCCTTTTCTTCCAGGGTTTAAATTTGATGAAAGAGTTGTTGAATGCGTTATTCCACCTACTCCAGAAAAAGAGCAGGCACATGCTCTAAAAAAGCATGAAGTGTTTGTTGACGTTCGCGCCTTTCATTTTCAACATCTAGAATTCTTTGATTAACTTGAGAAAGTCTTTGGAACTCAAATCTCAGGGTTTTAAATTTGTTGGGGCTTTAAGTGTGCCTTTGACAACTGTGTACCAGAAAAAGCTCCAGAGGTAAGTCAGCCCCAACGCACCCAAAGCTGTTAACTAGTGAGCAATAAAGTGAGTGAAGATCATGGAAACTAGAGTTTATATCCTGAGAAGGACAAAAAGCATTTGGTAATTCCTTCCTATATACCCAAACCATGATAGGCAGAGTAAATGTTTTGTCCCAGTGGAAGGCAAATCAGTAAGGTTAGGAAGGAATGTGTTGCGAAAGATGAGATGGGGAGTGAACAACTGGTGAGTTATATAAAGGGGAGGAAGTTGTGGGGCCGTGGAAGGGGGTGTCATGGAACCATGTAGAGGATGATAAAGAACGAAGGGGTTGTCTAACAATATATAGAAACTTTATTGCTTAGATATGAACAATGATCCAACCATAATCTATGACTAACCGAGAACCTAGTGCTACCACCACATGTGAAAGAAAATTATGATAGAAAGAATAATATAAACATGACAGGTAATAATATATAGAATACCTTTCTAGCAACCGTTGTTGATTTCTATTGCTTGTACCAGCACTAGTTGGACTCCATTTGATGGTAGATATGTCCTAAAAAACATAATAGTAGCAATTGATGTCTAATTTTATTAAATGAATCAAAAAAGAAAAAGAAAGAACAAAAATAAATACTTTGTGATGTTCTCTGAAATCATGCAAGTTGGCATCTTGGTTCAGGTTCCATATCTGCACTGAAACAATGAATTATAGTCCAGATAAAGAGAAAAAGTATATTATGCCATCAGTGGAGCACACCTGATGTCCTGAAAATATTTTGACTGGTCTACGCTCACCTACTTTACAAACGTAGATTATGCCATCAGTAGAGCTGTTGGAAAAGGAATTATTGTTTCGCCAGTCAACATCAAGTAATGGACCTGAATAGGGTAGTATAACAATGGTGAGAACATATACAAACCTATGAAATAAAGACAGAACAATGGAAACAAAACAGCTGAATGAAATCCAAATTGTTGCATCCATTTGGAGAACCTCACTTTGGAAAAGTATAGATCAACGAAAGTCAGACAATATAAGGCAGTAGAAAATTCACATTTCAATCAAGTGTCGTAATATTCTTGTTTTTCTCAGTTTTTCAACTTTGGATAGTAAATGTACATGGACCATCTCCAATAGACCAAATTCTAGTAGTAGAATCTTCAAACCTAAATTGATATCACAAATCTTAGATGTATGTCCTTCCAAAGTCGTTACATCATAACTAGGAATTTCACTGGTTAGAGAGGTTGCGACTGTGCTGATATACATAGGCTCAAAATGTGTCTTGCAACAAAAGAAATACTTTAGTGTCACAAGAACAACAAAACTTGGAAGATCACTAAAAGTTACTAAATTAAGCACGAAAATTGAAGCTTGTATCGTTTGTCATCTAGAAAAAAAAAACGCAATATGCAGTTCAACTGAAAATGAAACAAAAAGAGTATGACAATTGAGATGGATTCTTGGAGGCTAAAAGCTAGCACAAAAAAGCCACTCCATTTTACATTAGTGGCGTTTGACCAAAAACAACACAAAACACAAATTATTTTTCTACAAAAGTACTTTTTTGTAAAAGTTGTTTTGACAAAAGTGTCTCTAGATCAGAATAATATTAATTCTCCTACTTTTGAGGTATAGAGATTGTTTCTGAAAAACCCTCGATTCAAAAAAATATTATACACTAAAATGGTTATAGAAAAATATTAACTTTCGCAAAATTTAACTCTTTTAACAACAACAACAACATATCCAATGAGGTCTGAAGAGGGTGGTGTATACACAAGCCTAAAGTAAAGCATATCAAATCATCTAAAAGAACAAAACATCAAAATCTGCATAAAAATTGTTCAAAAGAAGACGAAAAATTGAATTACCGAATTCAAGTAGGAGGAAATCATAGAGTGAAGAAGTCATTGCTATGAATTGACGAAAGCTTAAAGAAACAGACAAATGGTCAAAGGATTGCTACTACCTATGATATATATATAGAGGAAAAATATGGTAAGTGGGAATTTTGGGAAGCATAGTATTTAAGTATAAGACTAGAATTAGAAATGTTTTAATTCCAAAAGACATTTTCAATAAAGTGTTGAATGACAATTATATCCTCAAGCCATTTCAAAGATTTGAAAGATAAAATTTATTTAATCTGAGACAGATTCAGAATTTAAACTACATGTTTAAATTTGATAGTATACCACAATATATTTAATATTCCTAAGTTCACTTTATTGGTTTTTTTAGGTCTCGAAATTACAATACGATATATATCTTGTAATGGTTGTAGTAATGGTTCTACCACCGGAGGGTTAGTGTGGGTGCCAATCACGGCGGTTTGGGTCGTGAAAAAGTTTGTATTAGAGCCCTAGGTTTGTTGATCTCGTTGTACCAAAATGATTCTAGTAGAGTTTTTGCAGAACGGTACAAAGACGTCTATACTTTTCTTCGATAGGCTACATGACATTAGGAAAATCTCTGTATCTTCTTCTCCCTACGTGCTTGTAACACCTCATATCTCAAAATGAAGAAATTCCTAGATTTCCGAAAAACTAGTGCCAGTACCGGTTGAACCACGGACCGTAGGTGGGTTTCCATCGTTAAGACCCAAATGTTGATGATCTCTAATCTCACCCACGGTCGACCAGTATGGCCCGCGGTTGAACCTACGGACCATAGGTATGACCGTATGTGATAATCAGTAGCCAGTTCGAGGGAAATTTATGTTTGATCAACTTAAAACAGTTTTAACCTTTGGCACAAAAGAATTTAGGTGGCCCATGACTTACCAAATGATAGATAATTTAATCCTCTTTCCATCGCCACCGAGTCTGCTAAAATCCCATCTCCGAGTAAAAATTTATGCTCATTTTAGTGAAGCCTTATCGGGTAGATCATGAACGACGAACCCATAAGATGACTGGTAGTCCAAACAACGGACCGTCGTTCCCTCCGTTGATGGGCTTCGTCAGAATTAAGTCAGGGTCATTTTGGTCCTTTCCCATATGCGTTGGGCACCTAGATTACACCGTTTAACCCCTAAACTACATCTTTTTACGTAGTTTAAGCCTAGTAACCTAATCAGATATTTCTCTAATCGATCATTCTTCAAAATTCATCAAAACATAGAGCAAAAGAAGAGAAAAGAGGAGACCCAAACCCTTCCAAGTATGTGGAATTTCACTAGTGGGTCCCTTTCATCTACAAGGTCCCTAAAATTTAGTCATATTCTTAATTCTCTATATCATAGTTAGACCTAGGGTTTTTACGTTCAACGTACCCTCATAGTCCCAGAACTAAATGCCCCATAGGTTATTAAGTTCCCTCTGTTGGGAATCAGATTTAGTGATCACATCAGTCAGGCCTTTATACCCCTAGAAAGGTATATTGGGTCCTCACGATGAGGCGTATACATTGGACTCCGTATTTAGCTCACATGGTTTTATGTCAATTAATAGTAGCTCCCAAAGTCAGACTTCAGTGCATTTGACAAGGTTTTCAGTTATATTTCAGCATTCAGTCTCAGTATGTCATGTTCAGAATTAGTACTTGGTCATTGCATTTAGTTCAGTCTTCAGTATATTCCAACATTTACATTTAGTTCAGATTATGTTTTTGTCTAGTATGCTTTCTTCTGTTATGTATTTTATTCAGCTATATTCTATATCCTGCATGCTCAGTACATTGCAAGTACTGACGCATACTCTGCACTACATCCTTTCATGATATATGTTTAGGTACTCAGCATCCAGATCACGCATAGATCGGTTCCCGATCTACAGTTCAACAACTTCAGTGGTGAGTCCTCATACTTCAAGGACAATAGACATGCTTTACACTTTATTGTTTTTATTCAACTTTTAGTTTTTCTAGAGTTAGCTGGGGCATGTCCCAACAACTTTAGTCTGTTAGAGGATTTTTCAAACATAGTATTAGATTCAGCTTTAGTTTTGAGTTTGATCTTTCAGTTGTTATTAAACTCATAGTCTTTTATATATTCATATCACTATTGTGTATTCCCAACTTTCAGTTAATTATGGTTTTAAGATTCCGCATAGTATATTTCTTCAGTAATCTTTCAGTATGCTTATGATATGCCAGCTAAGGTTAGCTTGGGGTCACTCGTGATCCTAGGTTCCGTGTTTACATCTAGGGGTAGCCTCGTGGCGTGACAAACTTGGTATCAGAGCATTAGGTTCAAGATCCCTACGATGTATGAAAGTCGCACTAAGTAAAGTCCTTTTCATGGGTGTGACATACACCACATCTAATCAGAGGGAGGCTAGCCAGTGTTTTAGTAAAAAAAATCACGTTTTTGTTATTCTTATCGTGCATGGGTATGATCTTCTTTCTAATTCATCGTTATGCATTTCAGATCATGCCTCCTCATAGATCTTACCCACGGAATGCTAATGCACGCAATGCTAACGTAGTCCCTCTAGTCCTAGACCATGAGGTTTCAAATGCAGAGTTTTAAAATGTTATCCAACTTTGGCTCATAGTGTAAGTAACCAGAACAATCAGAAGGCCCCAGTTCCTACTATTGCTAATAATGGGTCAGCAGCAGCCAGGGTTTGAGACTTTGTTCGTTTGAATCCACCAGAATTTTGAGGGTCAAGTTTTGATGAGGACCCCAGAACTTCATTAATGAGGATAAGAAAATCTTTGGAGTGATGTAGGTGACTGGAAATTATAGGGTAGTGTAGGCATCCTACCAGCTTAAGGAGTGTCTCACACTTGGTTTACTCAGTGCAAAGAAAATAGGGATACAGATGCAGCTCCTCTGACTTGGGAGTTATTTACTAGAGCTTTTCTGGACAGGTTCTTCCCGAGAGAGTTAAGAGAGGCTGAGGCTCAGGAGTTTATGAATTTGAGGCAAGATACTATGTCAATCCAAGAGTATGGATTTAAGTACACCCAACTCTCTAGGTATGATCCACATATGGTTGCCGATCCAAGGGCACAAATGAGTAAGTTTCTATTTGGGGTATCCGACTTAGTGAAGACATAGAGGATATGATATGTTGTTAGAGGATATGAATATCTCTAGACCCATGAATCATGCTCAGCAGGTTGAGGGAGATAAGCTTAGGGAAATAGCTAAGGTCAACAAGAAAGCTAGAATAGGGAACTATGAGTAATCTCAGCAGAAATCGGGTGGTGGAAATCACTCACAATTTCGATAGGATCAGAATAGTAGGGCACCAGGCTCTAAGTCTCAGCGAAGTGTTTCAGAAAATAGGACCTACCCAACTTGTCCAAAGTGTGGTAAGAACCATCCGGCTAGTGTCTTGCAGGCAAGGAAGGATATTTTTTATGTGGTCAATCTGGTCATAGGGTGAAGCATTTCCCTTCTGCCAGGTAGGGGAAAAAAGGTAACGATATTAGGGCTCAGTCTACAGTCCTAACAGCATCAATAGGTCACCCAACTCAGCAGGGTGTGTCATATGGTATAGTGGCAGTCAGCGCTAAGGCAAGTTCTATGCTCTCCAGGCTCGCATGAATCAGGAAGATTTTCCTGATGTGGTCACTGGTACGTTACGAGTAATTCATTTAGATGTTTATGCATTGTTAGATCCAAGGGCTACTCTTACCTTTGTAACTCTCTTTATAGCAGTAATATCGGGTGTTAGTCCAGAAACTCTTTCAGAACCCTTCTCAGTCTCTATTCTAGTTGGTGACCCAGTTATAGCTAGACAGGTATACAAAAATTGCCCTGTCATAATCTCTTAGAATGTCACTAAAGCAGATCTTGTAGAGTTAGAAATGGTAGATTTCGATATATCATTCTAGGAATGGATTGGTTACATTCCTAGTATGCCTCAGTCGATTGTAGAACTAAGATCGTTCGATCTTAGTTTCCAAAGAGCCAGTCTTAAAATGGAAGGGTAGTAGCTTATTGCCTATAGGTAGAATTATCTCTTACCTTAAGGCCAGAAAGATGATCTCTAGAGGGCGGTGCATCATATGTTAAGGAAAAAGGGAAGGAATTAGCAAAAGATGTTCATCGGCTTGCTCGCTAAGGAGTTAGTCTTACAGACACATCATATGGTTATGTGATAGTCCAAAATAGATCAAAACCTTCATTTGTAGCGGAGGTTAAGGAAAAACAGGAGAATGATCCTATATTATTATAATTGGAACGTGAAGTTCATCAGCACAAATTAGAGGTTTTCTCCCAAGGAGGATATGGTCGCTTATGTGTTCCTATGGTGGATGAGTAGGTGAAGCAGCCTTGAATGGGCAAGATTAGGTTTATGAAACTATGGGGAAAAGTTCAGCTTATTAGAAATAGGCTTAAGACAGAAGTCCTATGCAGATGTAGGGAGAAGGAACTTAGTGTTTGAGATAGATGAATGGGATTTCCTGATAGTATCACCTATGACGGGGGTGATGAGATTTGACAATCTTGAAGGAATCAGTCCATAGAGGGAGCTACTTGGGAAGCAGAAACAACCATGTAGGCCAAGTATCCTCATCTCATTCCTTCCGATTCTGTTTCAGCTTGAGATAATAGTTTCCTCTCCAGTCTCTTAGCTTATTCTTGCGTAAATTCAGGCTTAGTACCTTGTTCCCTCAGTTGTTCTTGCATTTTCAGCTTATTTTCATGTTCTCGGAATCCAATTCAGTTAGATATCAGTTTTTAGTACTTAGTGGTAGGGATTGCAGCTCCTTATCTCCATACTCAGCTTGTTTAGACTTCATTCGAGGATGAATGTTCTCAAGGGGGTGATAATTTAACACATATCATAAAATGAAGAAAATCCTAGTTTTCAGAAAAACTAGTGCCAGTACCGATGGAACCATGAACCATAGGTCGGGTTCTATCGTTAAGACCCAAATGTTGATGGTCTCTGATCCCACCCACAGTCGACTAGTATGGTCTGGGGTTGGACCTACGGACCGTAGGTAAGGCTCAGTATCCAGTTACAGGGAAATTGTTGTTGGGTCAACTTCAAACGGTCATAACCTTTGGCACAAAAGGAATTAGGTGGACCATGACCTACCAAATGATAGATAATTGAATCTTTTTTCCAACGCCATTGAGTTTGCTAAAATCCTATCTCCGAGTAAAAAGTTATGTTCGTTTTAGTGAAGCCCTATCGGGAAGATCATTAACAACGAACCCAAACGACTGTCGGTAGTCCAAATGACGGACTGTTATTTCCTCCGTAGATGGACTTCGTCAGAATTAAGTCAAGGTCCTTTTGGTCCTTTCCCCGATGTTTTGGGTACCTAAACTACGTCATTTAACCCCTAAACTATGTCATTTTACTCAGTTTAAGCCCAGTAACTTAATCAAATCTTTCCCTAATCGATCATTCTTCAAAATTCATCAAAACATACAACAAAAGAGGAGAAAAGAGGCGAACCAAACCCTTCCAAGAACGCAACAATTTTTCTTCAGTTCCAGCCCCAAAATCAAAAGATTTCTCCATGAATTTCATCACCAGGTATTTGGGATTTCACTAGTGGGTTCCTTTCATACACTAGGTCCCTAGAATTTTGTCAAATTCTTTATTCTCTATCTACTGTTTAGACTTAGGTTTTCTACAACCTTGAAATATTGTTGTGAATTAGCTGGTATAGTATTCTTAATCAGTTTATCATGATTTCATGAAATCGTTGCTTAGTTCTTTGCATGAAATTTAGAACCCTAGTTGTGTAGATTCTCTTAGTTCATGAGTTACACTTGCTAGGTCAATTCAAAAGATATACATGCTCTAGTTACAAATGTTTCATTGTCAGTAATAAATGTTGCATTCTCAAATTTGCATATCACAACATTGAGCTATCCTGTATTTCAGATATGTTGTTTATACACATTCTAATTGGGAGTAGGCTTAGACAGAGTTGGATTAGGGTTTAGCGTACCCTCATAGTCCAAGAATTACGTGCCTCCATACGTTATTAATTCCCCTCTGCTGGGCCATAGATTTAATGATCATGCCAGTCATGCCTCTATACCCCTGGCAAGGTCTATTGGGTCCTCTCGATTAAGCTTATACATCGGACTCTGCATTTAGCTCACGTGGTTTTATGTCGGTTAATAGAACCTCCCACAGTCAGACTTCAGTGCATTTGACCAGGTTTTCAGTTATATTTATGCATTCAGTCTTAGTATGTCATGTTTAGAATTAGTAATTGGTCATTGCATTTAGTTCAGTCTTCAGTATATTCCAGCATTTACATTCAGTTTAGATTATGTTAGCATAGGTATGCTTTATAATTTAGTCTTTTCATTAAATTTTTAGTTTTGCTAGAGTTAGCTGGGGCATGTCCCAACAACTTTAGTCAGTTAGAGGCTTTTTCAGACATAGTATTAGATTCAGCTTTAGTTTTGAGTTTGATCTTCCGGTTTTTATTAAACTCAGAGTCTTTTATATATTTAGATCAATATTGGGTATTCTCTACTCTCTGTTAATTATGGTTTTAAGCTTCCGCATAGTATATTTTATTTAGTAATCTTTTAGTATGCTTATGATATGCCAACTCAGGGTTAGCTTGGGGTCACTCATGATCCTAGGTCCCATGTTTACGTCAAGAGGGTAGCCTCGAAGCGTGAAAGTGTTATAACTTGATTCCGATTGGAATATGGTTATCCAAATTGGTATGTAATCTCATTAAATATTTGATCCATAAATGGTTAACATGCAAAACAATGGTGCCAGGCCAGTAACTCCCATCAATGAGCCAGCATAGGAGCCGGTATCGAGAGGATGTGGCTGAGGCAGGGGTAGAAGAAGAGAAAAGAGCAGAGACTAATATAGGGTAGCATCCGCTAGGAATGAAGGCCAAGATAAGAACGTACCTAGATAAGAGGCCCCTACCGCACCTCAAGATGGTGTAGAAAAGAGTGTGGAGATTAAGGTGGAAGAGGATGTTGAAAAAGACGAGGATGCATAATTTCGAACTGCAAGACTTTCCTCTTTGGATCTAGCTATAGCTCATCAAATTTTGACTTTTTCTGGGTGGGATGGTGCAAGCTACACAACCTCCAGTCATCTGTCCCATTGTTGCTACAGTCCCTAAGATGGATGGAGTGTTGATACCTTGTTCCATCCACTTTTGGGCCCTGTGATGACTAGTAGTGAGCATGAGATGTTGACACAGTTTTTGAAGTAAAAGTCATTGGTGTTCCATGGTTCTAAAAGTGAGGATGCCTATTACTTCATTTGAGATTGCTATGAGAGACTTCACAAGTTAGGCATTATGCACCAACATGAAGTTGAGTTCGTGACCTTTCATCTTCAATATAAGGCTAAGCAGTGGTGGAGAGACTTTGTGAAATGCTAATCGCAAGTCTTGCCTTCAGTTACCTGGGTTTAATTCAATGCCTTGTTTCTGGAGAAGTGTGTGCCTCGAACATTGAGGGACCGCAAATATGATGAGTTCATGGCTTTGGGGCAGGGTGGTATGAATGTAGCTGCTTATGAAGCTAAGTTCCATGCCTTTTCCATATATGCGACGCAGTTGGTGACTACAGAAGAAGAGAGGATTTGTTTGTTCAACAAGGTATTGAATCTCGAGTTGCTGGTATTGTATGTTCACATGACCTCTGCAAGTAAAAGCTTTAATGAAGTGACAGACTTTGTGAAAAAGGTAGAAGGAGTTCGAAGGGGTGGGGAGGCCAAGGGTTTTGCTAAGAGGCCCAAGAATACAGGTAACTTTATTGGATCCTACTCCAGAGGTTTTGGTAGGCCGGCAAGTATAGCTCGGCTAATTCATTCAAATATGCCCTCTTCTACGAGTTGTTAGTCAAGAACTATGCAACATACTCAGGATGGCTACTCTTTTGCACCAAGTAACAAGTAGTCTCTTGACCGTTGTTGTTATAATTATGGAGAACTAGGACACATTAGGAGAGATAGTTCCCACCCTCACATGACTGAACCCGTACAGGAGCCAAACATAGTAGTGTACCAGCGGGCGGAGGTAATAATTGCAGAGGACGTCCACAAGGTGGACAAAGAGAAAATCAGAGAGGCCGTTGAGGCTGGGGAAATGGTAATGCAGGTAAGGGAGCATTGCAACCAAACATAGAGGTTGCCCGCCTGGATAACAAGGCTCAGTTTTATGCCTTTTCTCGAAAAACAAAGGTTGAGTCGTCTGATGTAGGGATCACATGTACTGTTCTTATCGTTGATCGTATGGCTATTGTTTTGTTTGATCCGCGTTCTACTTACTCTTATGTATTAGTATTGTTTGCCTTTATATTTGATGCAATTTTTAATGTGCTTGATGCCTCTATCCATGTTTCTACTCTGGTTGGAGAGTATGTCATATTAACCCATGTCGATCATGCTTGTTCTGTCTTGTTTATAGGTTTTTCAGACTTGGACTGAATAGGTTATTTTGGATATGACTGACTTTGATGTAATATTAGGCTTGAATTATTTGTCCCCCTATTATGTTGTGCTTAATTGTAATGCTAAGATTGTGACTCTAGAGATCACGAGTAGGAAAAATTTAGAGTGGGAAGGGCTGTAGAATCCTAAGTTAGCTAAGATCATATCTTTCATTTTGGCTAGGAAACTAGTGGGGCAGGGTTGTTTGGTATGTTTTGCTCATATCTGTGATGTCGATGCAGATTCCCCCTCTATTGAGTCTATTTATATACTTCCGAGTTTAAGGAAGTGTTTCCTACTGATTTACCTGGTACGCCTCCAGATAGAGATATAGATTTTTGTATTGACTTGGAGCCGGGAACTAGCCCAATCTCTATCCCTCCTTATCGCGTGGCTTCAACAGAGTTAAGAGAGCTTAACACCCAGATCCAAGAGCTCCTTGATAAGAGTTTCAGCCATCTTAGTGCTTCCCCATAGGGTGCTCCTGTCTTGTTTGTTAAGAAAAAAGATTCTAGTATGAGGATGTGCATAGACTACCGACAGTTAAATAGGGTTCACCATTCAAAATAAGTACCTATTGCCTCGTATAGATGATCTCTTTGACCAGTTTCAGGGTTCATCAGTATTCTCAAAATTTGATTTAAGGTCTAGGTACCATTAGTTAAAGATTGTGCCCTAGTATGCACCCAAGACGGTGTTGAGGACTCGGGATGGGCACTATGAGTTCTTTGTGATGTCATTTGGGTTGACTAATGCACATGCAACCTTCATGAGTTTGATGAATGGTGTGTTCAAACCGTCCCTGGATTCTTTTGTAATGTCTTTATTGATAACATTTTGGTCTATTCAAATAGTGAGGAAGAGCATGTAGATCATCTTCGTAATTTTTTGGGTGTCTTTGGGAAAGAGAAATTTTATGCAATATTTTCTATGTGTGAATTCTTGTTGTCCTCTGTTGCCTTTTTGGGGTATGTAGCTTCAAAAAAAGGGTTAATGGTAGATCCCCAAAAGAGTGAAGTAGTCAAACACTGGGTCTGGCCTAGTTCTGTCACTAAGGTTAGGAATTTTGTGGGGCTTTCCAGCTACTATCGGCGGTTTGTGAAGAATTTTGGCTTCACTGCCATGCACTTGACAAGGATGACTCAAAAGGAGGTGCCTTTTGAGTGGACTGAAAAATGTGAAGAGCACTTCCAAAAGCTCAAGACTCTTCTGACCACAACACCTATTTTGACATTGCAAGTGGAAGGTAAGGATTTCATTGTTTATTGTGATGTTTCACATTCAAGCTTGGGTATTGTGTTGATGCAGGCTAATAATGTTATAGCTTATGCCTCACAACAGTTGAAGATTCATCAGAGGAACTACTCGACACATGATTTGGAGTTTGCAGCGGTAGTGTTTGCTCTCAATATTTGGCGACATTATCTCTATGGAGTCAAGTGTGAAGTGTAATGCCCCTAAATACTAGACCAACTTTCGCATGTCGATACACCATTGCTTAATTACTACAATATGTTTTACTCTCATTTTGGGAACTTGAAATTTTGTGATATTTGTAATCTTGCTTAACATAATTGTGATCGTAATTTAAGGGATTGTATTGGGGTATTTACGTAATATTCTAATTAAAATTATGTATAACTTGAAAGGGAGGTGAGGGTTATACATATAGGTATATATGTATGCATTTTGGGCAGCCAACTTTTATTTGGGCAGCCACCTTTTGGAGGCAGCTGTACATGTGACTAGCCTCACTTTTGAGACTATATTTTGACACCTCTTCTAGTAAAATTCGTCACCTGAAGTCTAAGAACCTTAGAACATTATCTAACCATTTGTTCTTCAAAATCACAATAGAAAAACTTGGTCCTTTTTTGCTGGAATTGGAGACACACCCTTCTTTTTGGTAAGTGATGAAATATATTTCTGAGCTGGGTAGTGTTTGGTAGTTTATGCATATATCTTTCTATAGAACATAGTTTATAGTGAATAAATATGATTTGGAAAGTTAATTCGTATACCTACTAATCTTATGTTTATGTAAAACTCTAATTTAGCTGTTATGGATTCGATATATGGGACGCAACATAGGACAAGTTCTGTCCAGATTTCGGATTTAGAAATCCTGTTTGAACAACTGTTAGTGGATCGATGATATCTTTTTGTACAAAATATATTTTGTAGGTGATTCTTGATTGTTTGCACCCTTAAGAGATGTACCTACATATTTTATGAAGGATATACATTCCAGTTTTTCCAAATTCATTTTCAAATATAAGTTGCGACATGAGGTACTAGGCTGGCCAGAATCACTGTTTTGGGAGCATAGTTGTATTTGTACAGGCTAAGCTTACTTGTGATGTTAATCCTCTTTTACTTCGACATTATTGAGCTGCTAGGAATTAAAGAAGTTATTTAATTGTATTTTTAAGGTTGTATATACTCGTGAACAAGTTGAGGACCTTGAAACATTCGTTGGTCTATGGTTTGAACTCACGAAGTTGTGTTGGACTGTTTCTTTGCTAAAGCACTGAGGTTTGTGTATAAACGTGCACTTGCACTCTTTTAACTGCTGGTATATTTAAAATTTGATCTTGGTACCTTGGTTACCTCTTGTCACTTTGCATTGTCGTGTTGGTATCTTTTAAGACGTTAAAGACGCTTGTGTAACTCGCCCAATTGTACAGATTTTTTTATCACTTGGCACTCTTGTTGGGACCCTATCCTTCTTGTGGCTGTGATTTTGTCACTATTGGCATGCCTCTTGATTCAGATCATTTTCAATCTTGACTCTGGATTTTTAGTCCGTCTTAAGAATAGAAGTTGTCCATTTTAAGTACGAACTAGAATGTCATTTTTATATGGTTCTTGGTTCTCTTGATTATTGGGATTTGACCCTTCTTGATACAGGGCGTCGTCCCTTCTTGATACCTGCTTGTGCTTGGTGTGACGACATGATATATATATTGGGCGAACCTTGTTGTTGAATCTCTTGGAAAATGGTGCTATGGGCATTCTTGACATTTGGATATTTAAATATCGAACTTGATACTCTTTATATATTGTTTACTTGATTTATTTTTTATGTTCAATTATGCTGCCCATGAATTGAAAAAGGTAACTTGGTGAATATGAGGGCTTCAAACCTATAGATTTTGCACCACTAAGCTATATTCTTAGCGATAGTTGTTTCTATCGTAGGGAATGTTAGAGAGGATGCACGAAGCTGGCCATTGGAGATGGAGATTTTGAGAGTCTTAAGGAAGATCACATTTTCATATAGGCATCTATATTTTGTATAAACCTTGGGACTTGTACATGATCTATGTGTTGTATATTTATATGAAATTTTAAGGACTAATTTGATCATGTCACCATGGGTTGTAATATAAGTATGTCTATATGTTTTGTTCTTTTGGGATATGTAAACCCAAGTCTTGTAATTTATGAAATTTACTATTAGTTTTGAATGTTTGTGTGAAGCATGAACCGGCGGATTTCGGTACTCAGAAGTTGTTAATATTCTTGTTATCTCATCCTTAAGTGTGAGGATAATATATGCATGAAAAGATCGTCAGTTATTTGCTTAAATTATTTTGGGAGGGTTTTTCCGTCATAAGTAAAATTCCGCGCCATGTAAATTTTAACATCAAATAAATTTTTAAATGGGAAGGATGTATATCCTTAACTAAATTATTTGTTATGAACCTAATCCCTCTACTAGATTAAAATCAATATGCCCTTCATTAATCTCTTTCAAAGGTCGCAAGTATTAAATTAGATTTCTTGTTTAAGTGGTAGTATCCTTTCGAAAGGGTCGCTACAAGTGTTGGTATCAGAGCCTAGGTTTGTGGTTCTAGGACTTTTTTCTGTAAATTATTTGTATACTTGTTCGCTTTCAAAAAGGTTCTATTTAGAGTTCTTGTTCACTTACATGGTTTATCATATTTTTATTACATGTAGATTGCACAGTCATCTAGTACATGTCCCTAATGCAATTTGATCTCCCCTTTGGAAGGAATTAAGTTATGGCCTCTTCTTCTGACCGACTTATGGAAGCTGCTCGTGAAGGTTCGGGTGCATCAATTTCCCAACCTCATGCACTGGAAGGGGTTGGAGAACATTTATCGAATCAATATGTTCCCCACACTAGTGGGTTTGAAGTGAGAAACCATCGGGGTGTAAGAGCTGTTTCACATCCTCACATGAGTCGTGGTACTCAAGCCATGAATCCTCCTTTTCAACAAATGGCTGAATCGATGCATGATCCCAACGGGATTAACTTTGAAAAAATGAGAAAAATGGGTTGTGTGGAGTTTGAAGGCACTGTTGATCCCACTGATGCTGAACAATGGTTAGAGCGCATGGAGAGGGTGTTTGAGCAGTTGGAGTGTTCAGATGTTGCCAAATTTAAGTATGCTATTTCACTATTACAAAAGGATGCCTATGATTGGTGGTCAAGTGTTCCGAATGCCAAGGTAAAACCTCCGGTTATTACTTGGGATGATTTTCTTAAGGAATTTCATATGAAGTATGTCCCACCTGCTTATTGTGATGCAAAGAAAAAGGAGTTTTTGAATCTAAGGCAACGAGGAATGTCTATTGTTGAATACGAACAGAAGTTTCTAAGGCTCTCTCGCTATGCTGGAGGTATTATTAAAGAGGAAAAAGACAAGTATAGGAAATTTGAAGATGGTTTAAATGATTTCATTAGGAAGAATGTGGCGATCCTGCAACATGAGAACTTTTGTAAATTAGTGTCTGTTACTTTTACTTGGGAACAACTTGATAAAGAAGAAGCTAGTAGAAATGAAAAACAATTCTGAAAGCCTAGACCATATTTTGGGGGTTCATCAAAAAGGGGAAGGTTTGATAATTCTAAGGCTGGTAGTGATAACAGGCCACCGCAACAAAAGCAAAACATATCAGATTTTTCTACAGCTAGCACTCCAAATTATGGCCAAGGCAAGCCTCGTGTTCCCACTTGCCCGCAATGTGGAAAGAATCATTATGGTACTTGCAGGAGAGCTTCTGGTGCATGTTTCAATTGTGGGAGCTTTGATCATAAAGTGAAGGACTGTCCTAATCCTAATAATGCTCCTTCTTTGAGAACTGAAGGCTCAGTTCATAAGCCTTCTATTAATCCTCCTCAAACTAATAGAGGTGCAAGACCTAAAAACACCCAAGTAGCAGGTGCAAGTGGAGCTAATAAAGCTAGTGGACCAAGGACTACTGCACACGCTTATGCTATGAGGCAGAGATATGATCAACATGGACAAGACATGGATGTCGGTAAATTTTACTTATTTGGCTTGTGTGTGTTTACACTGTTTGATCCTGGTTCTACACATTCCTATATTTATTCATAACTTGTTCCCACTGGAAACGTAAAATCTGTGAGACTTAATTATGATGTGCTAGTTGAAAGTCCTTTGGGTTATCAGGTTGTGTGTAATTGAATTTATCGTGATTGTGCCTTTGTGATTCAAAATCTAGTCTTCCCTACTGATTTGAATGAAATGCCCTTCAAGCATTTTGGTGTTATTATCGAGATGGATTGGCTTTATAAATATCATTGTCACGCCCCGAGACTACCCCCGAGACGTGGACGCGGGACCTAGGACCACAAGTGATCCCAAGCTAACCCTACATGCATGATCATGAGCATACTAAAGATAATAAACTGATGCGGAAGCTAAATCATAAATAAATGAAAATATGGGGAATACCCATATACTATAACTGAGATATATGAAAACTGATGAGTTTAATACAAAGAAGTTATTAACTCAAAACTAAGCTGAATCTAACTATGTCTGAAATAAGCCTCTAAACTGACTAGAAATGTTGGGACATGCCCCAACTAGATCTAGCAAAAACTAAAACTAAAAGACTGAAAGTGATAAAGATAAACATGTCACTGGTCCTCGAAGAATGAGGACTCACCACTGATGCTGCTGAACTGAAGATCGGGAACCGA